>JAOXJP010244777.1:0-22738 GCA_025762735.1 Platanus orientalis | reverse complement strand
GTTTTTCCCCATTTAAAACCCCCCCCCAAAAAAAAAAAAAAACAAACAAAAAAAAAAAAAACAAACTCATTTGAAGCAACAAGTCACAATAAGCCAATCTGATGACATAACCCACTTGATGACATTGGCTTTTAAGCCATGTAACTAGTTTATGTCATCAAGGCTGTCAAATAAGCATTAAAGTGAACAATAACAAAGAATTGGGTTTGTAATGCAGTCCGATCCAATTTTTGACGAGTGGGGCAGGTTCTAAGGCATGGAGGGGTGACCTTAACGGAGTGAACAGAGATGGAAGTTCTTCTATGATGGACAAGGTTTCATGTTTGTGTAGCTGACACAGACCAATGCAAAGATCGTGTTCTATGATGTTTTTGGCAAGGTTTTACACAAATGTAATGTGCCCAAGCAACTTCACTCAGCCATGTAGAAGAGGATCACCCACAAAAACACCTCACTCAATGTTAGATTAGCTTAATCGTTGGAGACATGTAACTGGAATAACTTCCGTTTCTTTGTTCCTTTGTACCAATCTTTGCATCATTTTCAGGCATTAATAGTGCCAATTAATTAGCATGTATAGAAGGGAGAGAAAACAAAGAAATTTCTCTGTTTCCTAAAAAAATTTAATGTTTTGTTTGCTTCATCTATCAATACTTATTGAAGATCATGGTTGGTATGGAGTGATTTTGGAAGCTATTGTTTGGAGCCTTATTATCAAAGTTACGTGGCTAAATTTCATTGGTTCAAGGACTTGGGCATGCTGGAATAGATCAAGAATTCATAGCCTGAGTTACAAACCCTACGTACTGGTTTTTTTAATGGCTCCGGTAGGGTCTGACAATCGTTTTAGTTGTATTCCAGCGAGATGGTGTTAACATAGGAAAATTTTGTGAAAATCATGAATTTACTCAAATCGTGGAAGATGACAATGATGAGACTAATTTTGTGCAAATGAGAAAAAAAAATGTCTTATTCATCACCAAAAAGTGTCCACAACTGAGACAAAAATTTCTCATTCGCCACCAAAAAGTGTTCGCAACTGCCATAACAAGATAGGCGCAGCCCTATCATCACCCATCCCACGTCTTCTCTCTGAGAACCATCATTCTGTTCTATAACTACATGATATACTTATCAAATGGGGGAAGAGATAATATAAAATCTCGGAAGGCATAATAACTTGGAAGGCATAAATTTTGGACGAAAATTAAAATTTTTATAAGATGCTATTACAAGGATGCTGTTACAACAAAGGGTACTCCGCCCTGTTTCCCTACACTACCCTCAGTCTCTTATGGGGTCATGGCTGTTGAAGCCTAAGAGTTTGGCACGCAATGAAGGCAATACCTCGGCATTCACCTCTAGGACATCGTTCGCCACATTGACATCTGACTGTGCTGCATTCAGGTTATAAATAGCCTCCCTAGAGATGTCATTATGTCGGTTGATCTTTCGGCTCATTAGTTCACCTTTGCAACGGTCTACTATATAAATGGTTCAACGAATAGAGTTGCCCACATGATCGACGAACCTCTTGCGAGTTTCTAGGCGATTCATAACTTTGTTGAAGCGTTTCTTTAACACCTTCATCTGCACCATTAATTCGTCGGCATCCCTCACTAGTGGTCCAATCTAGTCTAACACTCTGATCTGTTGGGCAGTTAGGTCAGCCATTTTGATCTCCCCCTCTTAGAAGTGCATGCGAATGTCATGCTTCGGCCCTTTTAAAACCTTGATGTCCTTTACCTCGCAGAGTCCGGACATCAAGAAGGCACATGACTGTGCCCTTGAACTCGGAATTGTATACACAAATTTCTATATGGTCTAACGAGTCCAAGATTTCTTGCTGAACAAAAGAAACATCCACCTCCTTAGCGGATAGGCCGACTAAATGCCTAATTAGCGCATCACGTTAATGGCGAGCCTCAGCAACTCTTGTCTTCACCTCCCTAGTTACGGGTATTCTTATTATGTCTGCAAAAGAAATCAGTAGCATCAGGGCATGAGAACAAAAAACTGAGCATATATAGAATGAACAAAGGACTTAAAGAGTACCACGATCAAATAAAGGCTCGATACCCTCCCCCTTAGTCGAGGAAGACTCGTCTCGCTTCACTCGGGATCCGGATGGTTCTCCAACTTCAGGAATGCTGACAACCTTTCTCTTGGAAACCATGTCTATGACACAAAGTGAAAGTATTCGTAAAGGTCGACTGAATGAAAGGGGCAATAGAAGCAATCCTCTTATTTATAAATATGAACGGTCGCGATCTTTCAGAAAGGGGCATCTAGGAAAGAGAATGGAATGATGGATTCATCCCATCACAATGATTTAAACTCAATGTCACTTAAGCATCCTTTACAAAAGTGACAGTCTGACATCACTAATAGTAGGACCACACTAACGCTGGTTCAGGGACATATGCATGTTGTCACAACGTTTGCTAAAAAGGGCGCGACACCTGGAAAGGCGTACATGATCGTGGCTTCCAATCTTTGACTCTTATAAAGTCAGCCATATTCGACTCTCATGATGCCAATGGACAATTACACTTGACATTTACAGGCGACCCCATGATATCTGACTCTTATAACGTATGCCATATAAAGTCAAATAACATATGACTCTCACAATGTCAACCATATTTGACTCTCATAATGTCAACCATACTCGACTCTCATAATGTCAACCATATTCGACTTTCATAATGTCAACCATATTTGACTCTCACAATGTCAACCGTATTTGACTCTCATAATGTCAACCATATTCGACTTTTACAATGTCACCTATACTCGACTCTCATAATGTTAGCCATCTATAGCCTCCGCAAACCCTGACCCCAATTATTTTTTACCCTTATAATGTCGGTTACTTTTGACCCTTATAAAGTCAATAATGCCCAGCTCTTACAAACATCAAGTAAAAGAAAAAGAATGAAAACAAAACAATGAAGGATAAAGTTCGTTCATTAATAAAAGTTATGTTTACATCTTCACCCAATATATCACTTTGGGAAGGCGGAAAGAAGACCTTTACACAAATTCTCTTCTTCAATCAAAGAGGACTGGATTTGATCACCACGCCTAACAAACTCCTCGCGGAGACGGTCTATAGTAGAAGAAGTCGATGAAATCCTTGACTCGGGAGTGCTCCCTTCTACTACTTTTGCCTCTCATATTGTCCCAAGGCTTGCAATTCGAGCTTGTACCCTCGCCAACTCCTCCTGGGCATTGGCCAAATCATCATCAATCCTGGTTATTGAGTCACAAACTCAATCCAACGGCCTCCTCTCTTTCAACAAGGAAGCAAGTCCATTAAACCTCTGCAAAGCCTTTAAGAAAGATATTAAGGAATTTAAGCATATAATCAACAAGAATACAAGAGTAAGAAAGCTAGAAGCTACAAGGCACTTACAAACATTGGCTTTGTTATACGTAACTTCGTCAAGATGGTTTTCGAAAATCATGCCACTACATTTATAATTACATGGCATGATTTTCTAAGGGCAGCTGTTGACATAAGAAAATTTTGTGAAAATGATGAATTTAGTCAAATCGCAGAAGATGGCAATGATGAGACTAACTTTGTGTAAATGAACAAAAAATGTTTTATTTGCCACCAAAAAGTGTCCGCAACTAAGACAAAAATTTCTCATTCGCCACTAAAAGTGCCTCATTCACCACCAAAGTATCTCATTCGCCACCAGTGATACATATTCGCGTATTGTGGAAAACAGGAGTTTGAACTCGACAAGAACTCTATCAATGGACGTTGTTCTATAAGCCACGACATCCATGAGTTCTTTAAATGCCTAGGAGACTAGAAATGAGTGCAATCACATAAAAGATAATTCCTAATATGTCTTGGATAATGATAAAAGACTCCCATGCCAACATGGAAGTCATGAACAAGATGGAGTTCTTCCTTATCAAGGACTCTTTTATGAACCCAAATTTGTTACTATAAATACCACAAAAGAACACAAAAATAAGGATCTTCTTCCAACCATCTATCCCCATCATTCAGAGATATAGTTTCTCTCTGCATAATTCTCAAGCATTGCTCACCAATTCAAGTAAGGTTTACACCCACCCATCTCCTTCAAGTTCTGTCAAACTAGCAAACTTTCTCTCTACTACAGCAGGTTGCAAGTCAGTTATACCTTTGCACACCTCAATATCAAAGAAGATATATATCATAGAGGGTTTGATGTTGAAGAAGATCATGACAAGGTGCCCTTTTCTTGGCGCACTGCGAAGATCAATCATCTGCATATAAGACATGGGTTGAAGTGCTGGTCTCCCCACCACCATCAAACCATAGGGTTGAGGTGTTGGTCTCCCCACCATCATCAAATCATAGGGTTGAGGCACTAGTCTCCTCATCACCATCAAACCATAGGGTTGAGGCATTGGTCTCCCCACCATCACTAAACCATAGGGTTGAGGTGTTGGTCTCCCCACCATCATTAAATCATAAGGTTGAGACTACAGTGTAGAAACCCAAAAGTGTGCGTAAATGGAAATTTGAATCTTCATTCGCCCACAAACAAGGGATTTCAAGTATTCACTCTCGCCCTAAAATTGTGTGCAAATGAAAATTTGTATTCTCATTCGTCATAAACAAAAGGATTTCAATGATGTACTCTCGCCCAAAAAGTGTGCTCAAATGGACTATTCACACTCACATACTGCGGAAATTAGAAGTCGAAAGTTGGTTTTATCTCTTCACAGAAAGGTTGTTTTGGATAACCATGACTCTTGTGAATCCTTTAACAGCCTAGAAGATGGAAAATGGTGGATTCTCGCATAGAAGGATCTCCTCAATCCTTGGGATAAATTTTGAAGAAATTTTATCTCAATAGAAGCGATATGGAAGAGATAGAGTTCTCCTCAAATGAAGACTCTTCTCTAAACTTATTTCTGTGGTCTATAAATACCTGTATGTGTACACATGGGAGAAATGAAGGAAGAACCACAAAAAATGAAGAACAAGAGAGAAAATTGAAGCAAATGTTCACTATAAAGATAGCTATATTTGTCTCTTGAAGATCTAAAAGCTACATTTCTTCCAAGGAGGAGGGAGAGCGTCCATTATACCTCTGCAAACTCCCTAGGAAGATATCATAAAAAACTTAAAGATGAATCAAGTTTAGAATAGGTAAACTTAGTGGTGAACAAATAAGTGTAATCCATATACGTATATTTTAAATAGCATCTCTACTTTTCTCTTTCTTCTTTTCTTTTACATGGTTGTCATTATATTTTGTGATACATAACTTAAAGATAATCAGAAGTTGACTGTGTTAAACGATTGTAATTAACAAGTTCATTGAACTTGGAGTTTAATTCATCAATCATAAAAACAATAAACTAGCCTCTAAAATGGTTAGGTAATTTGTCCAACAAATTTCTCTTCATACATCAGACTCGAAATTTGGTGTTACAGATGGTTTCTTTTCTGATTCTGGTAGGCTAGCAATCAACGTTCTCGTATTCCAAGGAGAAAAATGACCTGGTTCTAACAGGGTTAGCACGTTTTAGTTGTTCGGCTAGAAAAAACAACCGAGTTCCAATAGGGTTCGGGAAAAAAAATAGGACATGCAAACAAAGGTGTTGAACTCTATCACCTAGGTTGTCTAGGTTGGGATTAGGTACGGAAATCTACTTTTCCTAATGTATTATGATGACATCAGGGGGCTGACACATCAGTACTGAAAAGTGACTTTCACTTTTTGGGGGGTGCTTATCACTTTTCAATGCTAATGTGTCCACCCCTGATGCCATTCTAATACATAAGGAAAATCAGATTTCCGTACCTAATCTTTTCCGGGGTTGTCCTATTCTCGTGAGTGTTTTGCCTTTTGTTTAGTAACCCAAAAAGTAACCGGGTTTGGATGTGGTTAAAGGCCAAAAAGTTAACTCATGTTTTAACCACACATTGGCAATGTGTCAACAATAGGTTTATGCTCCAGAAAAGCTATAGTAAAGTAGCTACAGAAAATCCGCTTTGATCGGTAAGAGAGGTTCACTTTGTGGAGCATGTGATCAATGCAATGTTGTAAATTGGAACCTTTTTTTTATTTTCAGTGAATGAATCCCAATCTGGAAAAAAAAGTCAAGAAGAAAGGCCAGTAAGAGGGGCTGATATCCTCTGCAACTCTCCCCTCTGTGATGCACGAGGGCCGAGGTAGAGAGGGGGAATCAATTCACTTTTGGAGTTGTCACTTCACCCCCAAAAAATGAATTGATTCCCCCTCTCTCTCTCAGCCCTCGTACATCGCAGAGGGGGGGCACAGAGGATATCGCCCCAGTAGAGGGGGGCAAAAGATTTGCGTGGGGCTTGGAGCCACCATTCATGGGGCTCCAACTACAAGCAAGTACTGACAGACTGCCCCATGAATGGTGGCTCCAAGCCTGGTGTAAATCATCACTCCACGGAGGATATCCCCCCCAGTAATGGGACGATTAGGACCTGGCGTTGGAGAAATCCTACGTGGAGATGAATCAGATTTCGAGTCCCAATTCCCTGCATGTGCACCCACATGCCGCTCGCTATTGATAGACACCCATACAAAGCTACTTCATGGGCACCAACCTTCTTATCTTACTGAAGTTAAAAACTAACCGGTAGAGAACACTGCAAATCCATCTTCCACCTGGCAGTTCATCATCAACGATTCCCAGATGAGCTTTTCCATAATCAAGTAAGTTCAAGATTCGCATTATCAAGTGGTTTCAAGATCTACGAATAACTCTGTTCCGCAATCTGGGACAGAGTTGCGCCTAACCGGTTTGCGACATAAACGGATTGTGTAAGACAACTTAGAGAGTGACTAAAGTTGGAATGACATCAGGATCGACACATCAGTGCCAAAAAGTAAAAAGCATCCCCCAAAAAGTGTATTTCACTTTTCTACACTGATGTGTCAGCCCTAATGTCATTCCAACTTTAGCCACTCTCTAAGTTGTCTACCAAATCAGGCCTCCTTTGCAACTAGCAACAATGGGCTGGATTCGTGACAGCCAAAACCCACGACTGGATCAGTTCCTCAATGGAACCCAGGGTTTGGTGCACCCCCTTAACGAACGCTATGGTACGCCGACATGCAGGGGAGGACACGTACCTAGCATTGAAAAAATGAAAATCATGCCCCAGAGTGTAAATCATTTTTTCAACACTGTGTCCACCCCTGCATGCAGGCAGACCTTAAGCATTCGTTAAAGGGGCACACCAAATCTGCACCGGTTGTGCGAATGAACCAGTTCTGTAACTGGGATGATTCTGCCACTAGACCATAAAAGCTGTGAATTGGGCCTGAGAAGACCTCAGACCTGCAACTAAGTTAAAGCTGCGAATTGGGCTTACAAAGCCCAGTTTTGCGAGTTATGTCCAGCTACAGAAATTTTTGTGAATAAGTTTGCAAGCAAGCTTGTTCGTGCAGCTTGAGATCTGAGCCCACTGCCCACCAATAGCCTCAAGAATACGCAATAGTTAATTGATGCCAGCCAATCGTGGACGTGAGATGGGACTTGTGACTTACATGAATTGAATCGACGAGGCTTTTCTACACTTGGTGTAGGCAAATGCCTAAGTCAAAGGGTGGCCACATCAGCATCAGAGGTGATTTACACATGCTCCCAAAAAGTGAAAATCACTTTTGGCACTGATGTTTCTGCCCGCTTGACCATCGGCGGACGTCGACACAGATTAGGGGTCAGTGTATAAAATCCTCACCGGAATTGAATGGGTTAAAACCCATTCATCAACAACTGAAAAAAAAAAAGTTGAAAAAAATTATATATGAAAACCGTGAAGAGAAGCCATTGAAGACCTCTTCACTCTCATTTCTTTTATTTAACATCTCTTGACCCATTATAAGCCTTCTGATGGGCTACCCTTTTGGGGGAAAGAGCTTGCATCATTGGGCTTGAAAAGACCATACAAAATCATTGGATTCTTTTGACGTGTAAACTTGGTCTTTTAGACTTGGATTTTATATATGTTTATCAACTTGCTAAGGGAAACTGTCAACATTTTGATGAAATTTGAACAAGTTTTGATGTACTCTGTATACCCAATCTTATTGGACAAAGTTATAAGGGAGGTTTCATACCTTTCTGTCAAGTAGTACAAACCCCTTGAAAGACTGTTGAATCCGAGCTTAGTTGTATCCCAAATGTAACTTGGCACACTCCTTTGCACAATCAACTAAGAGTCCTGATTATCTTTAAGAAACATGATCAAGATCCCTCCTTTTCTCGATTCACTAATTGTGATTGATTTGAATAATTGATTTTGAAGTTCAAGTGTTACTAGGATTATTGTAACTACAATTCCAACAGTTCAAGGAGCTATTTAGCGGTTACTAGTCCCTCTTCTTGGTAGGCTAGATACAACTGTACCTGCAGCAAATCCATGGCTACAGCATGGCCAAACCATTACCCCACCAAGAAACAATTTTCTAGTCGCACTCCTGGTGGAAGTCCTAACCTTTGTCACTCCACTGTTTTGAAAGGCTGAGTTTCGACCTGAAAATGCGTTTCTGTTCTGCAAGTAGCTGCCCTCAAAATCCCATTGATATTACATGCTTACATGGTAGATACAGTTCGTGCATTGGATCACAATTGGACATACAATAAATCTCCCGCTCTAAATCTATACCAGGTGTATCATTGATTGAATTTTCCACTACACTAGAAAACATATAGTCCTACCAGTTGTCTTTGCATTCTTGCTCTTCTGCCATAAAATTCTGTTTTCTTCAAGCTTTCAAAAAGGCCAAACTTGAGAAATAGAGGGAATAAATTGAAGTGAAGACAATACAAGGAACCAGCTTTTCATCCTTCGCATTGTCTTTGAGCCACAATTTAATAATAATTATACATCAAAAAGGAAGGTGCAATACTCAGGTCAGGCGGGGGAGGAAGGGAAGAAACTGCCTTCCTGCCTGTCATATAAATGGCAGAGTCAGGACCCACCATTCAATGAGTCCACCAAGGCAACTTTTTTCAGCAGCAATTGACCCACTCAAATGATCCTAACTATATGTTCTGTTGCATTCTTCTCAAAGGTCATAAATCGTAGGGCGACTCCATAGAAAGTCTAGAGATGAGATGGGTAGATCATCCAGTCAAGTTAGTTTTTTGTTGAGGATGGAGCCTGATTAGTAGCGGGGAGTACTGTTGAGTAAGGAGTATTGTTTGTGCGGTCTCGAAATACAATGTACCCTCGTTGGGGTTGCAGAGGGCAATGTGCCCCACCCAAATTTTTTGAGGGTATCTTTGAGTTTTAACTTCTATGTTGCTTGTATAAAAGGGCTAAAACCCTAGTTTCAAAAAAGGGTTTTATGACAGAATGAGAGGTAGTGTCTGTAGAGCAATTCGCTCATCTTTTCTTTTGAACATGGTGGAATTGTGTGAGTCTATGGACATAGGCAATTTTACCGTCAATCATTGTCTTATGTGATTGCATCTTGTTTTTGCGTCTTTCCTTCAAGTTTTTACCTAAAAGATCTTAGCCGAGCACATTAATCCAAAACCCTTTGGACCTGTGCCAACGAAATGGCAGGGAAGGATTGAGAGCTTCTTCCCATCCTATCTTGCAGATATTCCTCCAAATATGGTTTCGCACTAAATCGTGAACACCCTCTCCAATTTTGAATCTTCAAATGTGCAGTGTTTGTATGCGTTGGCCAACTTCTTATTTGTCTCAAGAGTAATGTTTATAAATCTTTCAGTATCTCTGAACTTCAGTGACATGAATTTGCTAAAGCGGAAATTCTAAGAAGCAAGCATATATCTTCGCTAAAGCAGAAATATGAGAAGTTGAGAGCTGCCAAATGTCTCTCTGGACCAAAGCCTATATGAATTTGCTAGAGCAGAAATTCTATGAAGCAAGGATATATCATCGCTAAATGATACATTGTCACGTCCATAGAGTGTTTCACTAGGGAGAACTACACCTAATGTTGATCAGTTTGATTTTCTTATAACTGAAGATTGTGGTGGTCCTGATCAAGGAACAAATTTAGTGTGTTAGTGGTATATGTTAGAGGATTTCGTATTAATAAGGGATGATGTGGGTATTTAGGATTTGGAACAGTAATTTTGTTGTCCCTTCTATACCAAAGATTTGGAACCACTGCATCACATTTTAGGATTTGAAGTCACAAGATGAATCAAGGTATTAGATTGTCTCAAAGAAAATTTGTGGTTGATTTATTCTAAGTAACAAGATTGCTTGGTTGAAAAAACCGGTTGCTACACCCATGGAAATTAACACTAAGCTGCTGGTTGATGTTAAATAGTTATTCGATGATACTAGCAAATATTGTAGCTTGGTTGGTAACTTAATCTACTAGACAACACCTGAATAGATATTACTTTTGATGCAAGTGTGGTTAATCAATGTATGAAGTTTTCTAGAAAAGCACATTGAAATGCATTTGTTTACATCTTGAGGTATCTCAAAGGAAGCCCTGGTCATATTCTGTAGAAGTTTATTGGACATTTAGAGTTTGAAGGATATACAAATGCTGATTGGGTTAGTTCACCTTCAGATCAAAATTTACTACAGGGATTGTAATATTGCTGGAGAGAATTTTGTGACATGGAAGAGCAAGAAGCAACATATAATCGCAAGTTCAAGTGCAGAAACAAAGTATAAAGAAATGGCATGTACGTAACTAAATAAATTTGGTTGCTTTCTTTTTTTTAAGAGTCCAGTTTCAAAGTCAAAGCTCTGTGAAATTAAATACGATAACCAAGCAGCCACTTCGCAAATAATCCAGGTTTCATAAGCATAACTAAGCATTTTGTTGAGTAAGCGTCTAGAACTCAACCCGAATATAGTCTATTTGTGTGATCCGGAGAGCGACCTGAATGACCCATTTTATGGGCGAAGGTGAGCATCCTAAATGACCCGTTTTGACCAGATTTAAGTTTGTGGTCTGCTGACCTGAACCGGTTTTGGGAGTACCTGGGGGCTTAACCCATTTTAGGTTGTAGGGTTTCTTGAGATGCACACAACTATAAAAAAGGATGTTTTGTGGGTTTTGTGAGTGCAAGGGACTTTGTAAGAGAATGACGACTTTGTGGAGAATTCTTTGGGGTTTTTCCTTAGGGTACCTTTGGGTTTTGGGAACTCTCTTTTGTGCATTTTTTACTTCATTTGCTTAGTTTTAGTGAAAGTTTTTGATTATTTATACCCGTGGATGTAAGCAATCTTTCTGAACCACATTAAACTTTGTGTTGTGTGATTGTACTTTGCCATTTGTTGTTTTCTTGTTTTGTTTCACGCTATCGAATACTTGAATCCAATCCATTTTATTCTGTTGTTTTGTCACAACAACCTGGTATTAGAGTGTAAGGTTCTATAGTTAATAGAGCCAAAGGTTAGAGCTATAGGTTGAGGATTCTTTGGTTGTTTGGATTTTGCAATGACTATGAAGGTTTCAACTACAAGGTTTGAAGTGGAGAAATTTGACAAAAAGAACGGTTTTGGCTTATAACAAATTAAGGTTAAAGACCTACTGATTCAGTAAGCTTTGCAGTTGCATAAGGCATTGAAAGGGAAGCCTATTGGGATGTCAGAAAGCGCTTGAGAGGATTGTGACTTAAAGGCTATGAATGTTATCCATTTGTGCCTTATGCATAAGGTGTTGTACAATATTCTGAATGAAGATTTTGCAACAAAGCTTTAGTTAAAGCTTGAAATCCTTTACATGAAAATCCCTAATGAATCGTCTCTACCCCAAACAGATACTTTATACCTTATGGGTGCGAGAAGCTATGGGTATTTTTTGAACATCTAAATGAGTTTAATACTATTATTTGTTAGTTAACAAGTATTGGGTCAAAGCTTGAATAAAAAGATAATGCCATAATCTTATAGTCTTCACTTCCTTTGTCCTATAAGCATCTCCTAACAACCATGCTCTATGGCAAGGATTCTATTGACTTATAGAAGGTTACTGTAGCCCTTCTTTCAAACGAATTGAGGAAAAAGAGCTCTAGTTATAATGTTCAGGCTGAAAGTCTAGTTATTCATCGAAATGCAAAGGAAAAGGGATTCAATAAAGTTAGATCCCAAGATAATTTATAGTGTCATTATTGCCATAAGAAATGACACATTAAGGCTAATTGTCATAAGCTTAAAGAAAAGAAAGAAAGAAAAGTTATGTCATCGGATGTAGCTCACATTGCAGAGGAAAATTTAGATGCTAGCATGGTACTATCTGTGACTGTTAGGGATGCTAGTTCTTAAGACGTTTGGGTTCTTGATTCGGGTTATTCTTATCATATGTGTCTCAATAAGAATTTGTTTTTCACCTACAAGTTAATTGATAGTGATGTTGTCTTAATGGGTAATGATATGCTATGCAAGATTCTTGGGATAGGATCAATCAAAATCAAGATTCATGATGGAGTTCTAAGAACATTGACATGTGTTCGCTATGTTTTGGATTTGGAGAGGAACCTTATTTCTTTGGGTGAGTTGGATTCTTGTGGATGTAAAGCATTTATTAAAAACAAATTCATAAGAATTCTTAAGGGTGTGATTGTTTTGGAAGTAGAAATGTTGGGAACCTTTACATGCTTCTTGGGAACACTATTCAAGGTGGGGTAGTTATGTCTTCTATACCATATTCCAATTCAGTTTGTACACAATTGTGGAATTTGCAAATGGGTCATATGTGTGTAAGATGTTAGGAATAATTTAGCAAGTAGGGTTTACTTTGTGGTGAGAAGTTTGTGTTTTGTGAGCATATTGTTCTTGGAAAGCAACACAGACGTGTTACTTTTGGTGAGTTTGTTTTGCTATAGCTAAACAAGCAAATTGTGGAGAACAGAGATTTGAGTTTAAGTGTTCAATTGGAGGTGAAGTTGGAGAATGGTACTCCTATAATGTTGGGACTTGGGGATGTTGTTTTAGACCTCGTTCAAGTTTTAGAAGATTAGCAGCATTATGGGCCCATGTTAGACATGAGACCTCTAGTCAGATACGGTTATGAAGACATGGTTGCAGATGCATTGAGTGTTGAAAAGTCAGTAGATATGTTGACAAAGCCGGGTTTGGTGATTAACTTCAAGGATTGCTTGGACTTGATCAGTTTACAAAAGAATTGAGTTCGTACCCTTTAGGGTTTGGTGGAGGAGATCAAGGAGCTTCATTCAATTGGTTTAGTAGAATTCAAGCCAAGGTGGAGATTTTTGGGAAAGTGTCTTGAATTCAACCTAACTACAGTCCATTTGTGCAATTAGGAGAGTGACCTAAATTACCAGTTCATGGGTGAAGGTGAGCAACCTGAATGACCAGTTTTTACCCGATTTAGGTACGCTAACCCAAACCGGTTTTAGGGGTGTATTTTAAAGGTTTAACTTGTTTTAGGTTGTAGGGTTTCTTGAAATGCATGCAACTATAAAGAGGGATGTTTTGTGGGTTTTGTGAGTGCAAGAGACTTTGTGAAAGGAGTTTATGGAGAGTTCTTTGGGGCTTTACCTTAGGGATTTACCTTTGGGTTTTGGAAACTTGCCTTTGCGCGTTTAGTACTTTGTATGCCCCATTTGAGTGGAAATTCTTTATCATCTTCCCTTGTGGATGTAAGCAATCTTGCTAAATCATGTTAAAGTTTGTGTTATGTGATTGTTCTTTGTCGTTTGCTATTTTCTCGTTTTGTTTCACTACGCATTTGTTACAATGCTTTGTCATAACAAGCTGGTATCAGAGCGCAAGGTTATTTAGTTAATAAAGCCACGGGTTGAGGATTCTTTGGTTGTTTGGATTTTGCAATGCCTGTGAGTTTCAACTGCAAGGTTTACTGTAGAAAAATTCGACAAAAAGAATGGCTTTGGTTTATGGCAAGTTAAGGTTAAAGACACGTTGATTAAGCTGGGTTTGCATAATGCATTAAAGGGGAAGCCTATTGAGATGTTGAAAAAGTGAATGGGAGGATTAAGACTTAAAGGCTATGAGTGTGATCCGTTTATGCCTAGCGGATGAAGTGCTATAAAAAATTTTGAATGAAGATTCTACAACAAAGTTTTAGTTAAATGTTGAGGGTCATTACATGAAGAAATCCCTTATGAATCATCTCTACCTCAAGCATAAACTCTATGTCCTATGGATGTAGGAAGGTATGGGCATTTCTGAACATCTTAATAAGTTTAATAAGATTGTTAGTTAGTTGAAAGGTATTGGGTCAAAGCTTGAGGATGAAGATACGGCCCTAGTCTTGTTGTCATCACTTCCTTCGTCATATGAGCATCTCGTGACAACTCTGATCTATAGCAAGGATTCTATTGACTTAGAGGAGGTAATTGCAACCCTTCTTTCAAATGAATTAAGGAAAAAGGGTTGTAGTGACGATGTTCAAGTTGAAGGCCTGGTTGTTTGTGGAAAAGCAAAGGAAAAAGGGATTCGGAAAAGTTAAATCCTAGGAGGATTTAGAGTATTATTATTTCCATAAGAAACCCATTTCTCAATAGAAACTTTATCCATATATGAAATAGCAACCAGTTAACGACCTATTATCTAAGAAACACCTTTCTATAATTCCCTCTATGTGAATACACACCGTCAAGAATCTATTGGATGTATCTATCATTGCATTTTCTTCCTCGGTGATACACAAGAAATTATGTCTGTTAATCGATAGATTTGTTCACAAGTTTGTGGCCTTAAATAAGCGGCATCCAAAATAGGTAAAGATCCAATCTATATAAGTCTACAAATCTTTTATATATGAGAATGATGTCAGGAATGTATAAGAGTTTTTAGCATTAAAAAATAAGTCTAAATAGGGTTTGCTATAATAGGGTCATTGAGTTTCGAATAAACAAAAGTTATTTCAATTTGTTCCTTCTCCTTTTAGGTAATCCCTCTTTATGTGATTGTTGTGACTCCAATTGCAAAAGACAGGTTTGGAGGTGTGACTCTTCCAAATTCTTGGCCTCTGGGTTATGCAATTCAACTCTACCTTCCTCTCCCAAACCTTTTTCACAACAAGAAATGGTAAGCTTTATTACCATCTACATAATCCCAGCTTTAATCCTTCCTTTTCTATCCCATAAATGTTCCAATATAATCCTATTAACCCTAGCAAGTAGGATCCTAACTTGAAGCAATCCAATTAGTCCTTTTTTTAGTCCTCTTAGATTCTCTTGTTTAAACCCTAGTTCCTTATAAAACAATTTTAAAAAATGTAAAACATATTAAAACAATTCTTTAATAAAAATAGCCATGTCATACGAGAATAATCATCCACAAATGTAACAAAATAAGAATAACCAAACAAAGATTTATGTCTAGCAAGACCCCAAATATCAAAATGAACCAACTTAAAAGGACTTGAACTACAACTCTCAATATAACTAAGAAAAGAGACACGATGATGCTTGTCTAACTGACAAACCTCACATTCAAAACTAGACATAGACTGTAGTAATGGAATACCCTGCCTAAGTTTTTGCAATGATGGATGACCTAAACAACTGTACCACTGAAGATGAGACATTGGAATTCAACATAGCTGCATGACCACCTCTTGGATCCCCATCCAAAAAATAAAGACCATTGGCTTTATGCCTACCATCAATCATCTTCCTTATTTTGAGGTTTCGAAAAATCCGAAAGGAAGGATATAAGGTTACTGAACAATTCATAGATTTGGTTTATTTACTAAAAGATAACAAACTAAAAGGAAATTTTGAAACATATAAATCAGATGAAAGAAACAATAAAAGAGTCAGATTAGCATCTCCATGACCACTAATGGAATGTGTAGATCCATTTACAAGCACAACAGTTGACTTAGAAGCAGAATAATCAAAGGAGACTAATTGGAAAGACTTACCAGTCATATGTTCAAAGGCTCCCAAGTCTATGACCTAAGAGTAGCAAGACAAGCAATACCTAAGTGTGCTAGTGAAGTAATAGATGTTGGTTGACCAGGAGTAAAACTTGGAGTCTTGACACACTACATTATTGCATTGTATTCTTCTTGAAAAAAAAGAGAAATTGGTCCTGATGCAGCACTTGAAGTTTCACAAATAGAATAATTGTCCTCTATTGTAGATCCCATGGAAGATTCATCAGTAGTCATAACATTGGCCAAGCAAACTTCCCAAATTTATCCCAACACTTTTCTAAAGTGAGCTTTGTCCTTCCACAATGATTTCATTTATAAGGAGTATCCATAGCACATCCTCATCTATTGTCACCACCTACACTTCTACCTTGGCCTCTAGTGGATATACTACCTCTTCTGCGACCAACCATTGAAACAAGGGTAGAACTTTCATTACTTGAGTTCTAAGAAGGAACTAATAAGATAATAGGAACTTGACATAGAACTCTAGCATAGACATTATTTAAGAATGGTATACTATCACCAGCTAATATCTGACTTCTAATATTTTGAAAACTCAGATTCAAGTCAAACAAGAATTTAGCCACTTGAAACTTCTTCACATTGCCTTTGACCTGCTCAATATCATTACTTATAGGCTGGTACATATTCAGCTCTCCCACATTCCATGAAGAGTATTATAATATTCACTCACCAATTTGTCACCTTACTGCAAATGAAAATATTTTCATACAATTGGTAGATCTTGGAGACATTCCTTTCCATAGAATACATCTCCTAAAGTGATGTCCATAGTTATTTTATAGTATCCAAGAACATTACATTCTCACTTATTTGTGGTTCCATGCTATTCCACAGTTAATCATAACTAGATAATGTAACTAGATAGCTTTCCTACCACCACTCTTCATATCCATCACTTGTTTTTGAGGGATGATCTCCAGTTATAAACTTCAGTTTCCGTCTTACATCAAGAAAATCTTTTACTGATCATGCCCATAACAAGTAGTTTCTCCCATTCAGTTTAATACTAGTGATCTATAGATTAACACTATCAGTTAACTAAATGGTAGGACATTTTTCATGTCATTGCTCATCACTAAAGGAGCTCATCATGTTCCTTGATCAAGACTTGCACAAGTAAATATTTTAAGATTAATAATCAGCCACTACATACACACACACACACAGGCTGGTTAGAAAAATCAATGACTCTAGTATTGATTACACACAATAGAAATTAGCAATCACTAGCACAACCCAAATCTGATCCGACAAGGAACACAATCCATAAACTTCATACAGAAACATAGCACTTCCCACACATCACAAAACAACAATCTTAAACACATACAATTTAGCTCTTTCTATTAATTGAAAAAAAAAATAAAGAGACAAGCACTAACACAATTGTAGTAGCACAACACCCACACTCAATCATGAGTGACTGGAGACTTTCGACGTCCTTAAACTCAACCAATCATACCTCTTTTGGAATAGCCTAAGGTTCCATGCATATCAAGATAAAGAAACCCAAACAACATAACAGTATGATCAGTCCTGCTCTAATATCATGTTTATGTGTAGAATAATATTATTAATAATAAAAAGATATAAAGAAGAGAGACATAAGAGAAAAGAGTAGAGATTGACATAGAGAAGGGAAGAAAAAGTAGACAAAGGAGGTGGAGAAAAGAAGAGTTGTTAATCTAGAAAACGATGCCCTTCCCCCTTTTATTTATTATATTGTGTGCAGGGGCAAAATTGTCCCTACACCTATATATCTACTAATACATGTCGTTAACAGATACTTTTCAATTGCCTAAATCTCCTTGATACTTTTCAATAGGCTCTGCAACCTTACATGGCATTTTGAATAGGGGAATATGATATATTGGAATTTTTTTATGCTTAAACCAGAATGTTTGCCAGTGTTATCTTAATCAATGTGATTCTCCCTCCCAACAATATATATCTGATTTCTGGAAAGGATGTTTTGTCCTGGATTTGGTGTCTAAGATGGTGTCCAGGACACTAGGGGACATTATATGGAATAAAATGCATATTCCTTATGCAAAAAATGCATCCCCACATTTTATTTCAAATGACGTCCTGAACACCATCTTGGATAGAACATCCTTTCCCTATGATTTTTTCAAACATGCAAACTTCTTAGAAACCTTCTCCACCACCAAATCCCAAAATGATATTGATCTAAGATAACCTCCTAAAGGAAAACCTAAATATATCACTATCCATTCACCAACTTTACACTCAAGGACACTAGCCAAACCAATCATCCACTGCTCTTCCACATGAATCCCTGCCATACAAAATTTTGACAAACTTACTTTAAAGCCTAAGATTGTTTCAAAAATATTCAAAGATAATCTCATATTGTGGATACATTCTTCTTCCACCTTTAAAAAGAGGATATTGTCATTAGCAAACTAAAGATGGAAAATGGCTTGATTGTTATCACCCACACTAAAGCCTTTAATAAGTTTTCCACTTTTTGTTTTTTTAATTAAAGCACTTAGAGCATCAGCCACTAAAAAAACTAAAAAAGGGGAATAATAGACTGCCCTATTAAGCCTCCTTGAATGCTTGAAACAATCACTTCCATTACCTTCCTTAATGTGATCGACAACACTTTGGAAATAATCTTATACAAACTATTCACAAAGCTAATAGGCCAAAAATTAAAAAATTATTTAGCATCCTCTGAAATAAGGGTAATAAAAGTGGCATTCACTCTTTGTTCAGCTTTCCCCTTTCATAAAACTCATAAAATACCTTCATGATGTCATCTTTAATAATATTCCAACACCCCTAATAGAATAAGATAGAAAAACCATCTGGACCAAGAGACTTGTCCTTTTCCATATCAAAAACAACCTTCTTCACTTTATCTTCAGAAAAAAGATTCTATAAGGACCATGCTATTTTCCATGATGATGAAGCAACCCTACACTACTTGGAGAAGAAGTACTCTCTTTGGAAGCCTAAGCCAAAATTCTACCAAGGAAGGAAGAAATTGGACAAGTGTCCATGGTAGGGGATGCTTTTAGGGTCTTTTAATTTTAATTTTAGCATGTAATAAGGCTCTTAAAGGCCATAGGATTAGTGATTTATTCATTAGGAGTGTTTATAGGGTATTTTAGTAGTTTTTTGTTATGTTTTAAGAATTAAAACAAGGGATTTATTAGTACAGGTCATGCAAGTCTGTGAGTTGGGGGGTATTTTTGGTGTTTTAGTATAATTTTTATTAAGAAGGTTTATAACCCTAATGCATATAATGATTTAGGTAGATTATGAAATAAATAATTTTTATTACCCAACAAGTGAACTGGTTTCTCCTCCTTCACGATTCCCAAAGTAAGGGAACTCTTCCTCTTTCAATCTTCATCTTTTCCTCTTCCTTCTTCCTTTTTCTTATTATTTAATTCTCTTCTTCTTATCATTCTCTTTCTTTTCCAACATCATCTCCTTCAATTTTCTACAATTTTAGACCTAAACCCCATTGAATCTTCTCATCACCATTCACCCATCTCTCCACCATTGATCAAACCCTTCCATAAAGCTGTTAATAACCCTTAGGTGATCCACCTAAAGAGGTTTTCTCTCTCCTAAAACCTCTCCCTATTAAATAGGGAAAGACTCAAGCAGGGGCTAACGGCATCTAGTATTGCAGCAATTTCTTCTGTCAAAAAATTTGTACTTTAGAGCAAGGTTTTGGAAAGAATTCAGCACTTTTCTAGAGGTATTTAAAGCTTCTTTAAGAGATATGAACAACTCTTTGAAAGCATGACCGAAATTGAAGTGGTGTTTGATTCATTAGATTCTTAGTGAATTCGGCTACAGCATAAGGTGCTTGGACAGATTGGATTTTTGTATGATTTGGTATTCTTTTGATCCTATATCTCAAAGTATTCATTGTGGGCTTGATACCTATTCATACTACAATATATAAACTCATTGTTGGATCCTAGAGATAGCCTATTTTCTTAGATTTTTTTCATATCTTGTGAAATACTATTGTTGCCCATATTTTACAGCATAATTTCTAGCATTGTTTTTCATATTTGCCCCATTGTTTCGACTCCATCACAACCCCTTATTGTTGTTCTTTGAATTTCTTTGTGAACCATACCTCTAATCTTTACCCTAAGTTTCACTCTGCATCACATGATAGTTGTTTATCAAAGAGGTTGTCAATAAGTGGTCATTCCATGTTCTTCTTTTGAGTATAACCTTAAGAAAAATTTGACTGTTTCATCTAAAATTTTCTCAAAATTCTCAATCTCTTCCCCATGAACTTGTATCTTACATATCAAAATTTTCCTACTATAACCAGTTTCCACCTTATGGAAAAAATTTGTATTTCCATCACCCTCTTTAATCCATTTAAATTTTGATTTTTGACACCAATGGATCTCTTCACACTTAAAAGAGTCTTCATCTCTGCAAGGGGATATTTTCTTTTGGCCTTCAACCCATTAGAAAACTTGTTATCCTCTTCATTCTTTATGTCAATATATTAAACCTCACTCCAGATTCTGTTTTTTCTCTCATCAATTTTACCAAAAATAGATTTGGTCTAATCAATTATTTTTTTTTTACAAAATGCAACTTCATCATAAAGCAATACCCTTTTTATTCACCAACCACATTTTTTCCACCAAGCCTCAATCATCTCTCTAAAAGAAGGGCAAAGAGCCACATGCTTTCAAACCTAAAAGGTTTGGGACCAAAACTTAATTTTTGAGTGTTTAGCATGATTGGCCAATGGTCAAACGTTAACTTTGGTAGAGCCTCATGAAAGTAGTGAGGGTATATGTCCTCCCAATCAGCCAAAACCATAAATCAATCCAACCTACAGAGAATTAGTCTTTCCTAACCATTTGTCCACATAAATCTAGAATTTGTTAAAGGGTTATCCCTTAGTTCACCATTCCATACAAATTCACTAAATTCTCGATACTTCTAGTGATTCTTCTACCATTACTTTTTTCATGTGAGAATCTTATAACATTAAATTCTCCTCCCACCACCCATGGGCCCTTCCATCTGCTTCTAGAATTCCTACCGATTATTGGTTGATGATAGCCCATACACACCAGAGAGTAGCCATCAGCTCCCACATATAAATCCCTCCCCTGAATAAATATCAAAAAACTTCCAATACTTCATCCCCCTTCTACTAGCTATTAGTTTCCATGCAATAAGTACTACACCATATGCCCTTATGGATAGTAAAGCATTCCATTATGAGATTTTGTACCCCACTATACCATTAAGTAATCTATCATGCATCATCTCCTTTTTGTTTCTTGTAGAATCATCAAGTTCTGCTTATACTTAGCAATACAAGCCTTTACATACCTATGCTTCTTGATTCTTTTTCACCCATAAATGTTCCATGAAAGAATCTTTATTTTCTAACATTCGGTGTCACTCCCCTTCTAGACCTCTTCACACCATCCTTCTACATACCTCCATTCCATCATTCATCTCCCACAAAATATTTCTAAGTTCCCTTTTACATTTTCCCCCTTTCTTGATTTCACATTGGCCTTAACCCTTGCCTAGATCCAGAAACTTTAATAAGAGGAAAACCTTACCATTTTTACTACACACAATTAGACCCAAATTTCCAATCATTTCATCAACTACTTTACTAGACCCACCATTGCTGCCAACACTTTACTCCACATTCTCGCCCCTATTATTTTCCTTTCTTTTATTTTTAGACACTTTTGATTTATGGCAATCTATACGTATAACATGAGATGGATCATGATTTGAACCTACCATGGGATTACAACCATGAACACAGATATAATCATTTAACAAAAAATTGGAACAATTAATCATATTTCACATTAGCAATAGGGAAGTGAGATGAAATTGTTGAGCCTTTAGAGGAGACACTTTGGGATATAAATTGGCTGGCAGTTCACCACCCATAAGCTTTATCTGGTTAGCAACTTCATCATTAGAATCCACATCCGAAGAAAATGCATAATCCACTAGGAAAAAACATCCATCCAAGTTAAATAAGGGTCGAATGTCGGCTTTGATTTCATCCTCTCTTCCTTTGTCACTGCATCCTCCTCCGAAAAATAGTCATCTTCATCAAAGGAACATAGTACCTCTCCCACATAACTTGATTGCACAATATCTTCATCCCCATCAAAGCTAAGGGTATTGAATTGAAAGCCACCCATATAAATAGGTCTCCTATCATCTTCGTATTAGTTACCACACATGTCATTCTCCACATTCGTGAATACCACGCCAACATCAACCAGAGAGTGAGGGGTTTGAAATTCATCCAGGGTATGAGTAGAGTGATCAGGAGTCTTTTCACTAAAAGGTGATAGTGATATAGCATACATGTAGGTGAGTGAAGTGTGTGCATAAAACTTGAGGAGAAAGTCAATTCTCTAAAGAGTAGCGAGGTTGAGACAAACAATGATAAACCTCTTATACTTGAATTAGAAAGTCAAGTAAATGCACTAAATGAGAGAAACAAAGCATTAAACATCACTGAAATTCCCGAAATGGATCCTAGAGGGGGTGAATAGGATCTATATAAAATATTTAAAATTTCTTTCAAATAAATTATTCCTTTTAAATAATTTATTTAGCTCCAATTTAATTTACTTAATTTTCTTTTAATCAATAAGCATCGGAAATTCTTTTAATTAAGTAAATTGATTTTTTGTGAATTTATCATAGACCACGGGGCTTCGTCATACACTATAGTGTTACCTATAGTAAAGCGGGAGCAGGGCTGATAAATTCCCTAAGGTTGTTTAAATTAATTATTTAATAATTTTAACCTTAGTTGAAGTCAC
>JAOXJP010244766.1:0-22742 GCA_025762735.1 Platanus orientalis | reverse complement strand
CAATTATACCAAATTCTACCGATCCTTGCCTCTCTTGCGAAGATCCTCTCGGTCAAGATAATCCAACGCCATTAACTTAGAATTTGACAACTCAACGTCTGTCGATCCTTCTACATCAATATTATTAAAATAAAATAAAAAAAAGCCAGAATCTTCATAATCGGCCTTTCAACATAATTTAGAAATTGGTGAAAATAAAAAACGCATAACAACATAATCCAGAATCTTTATAGTGATTACTTTTGAGTTGACGTCTCGCTATAATAGATGACAAGATCCATTAATTATTTAAACTTACCTTCTTCCACGGATAAGCTGTTTTGTGGTCTCACGTATGATCATCTTAATTTTTACACTTCTCTGTCTCTTTTTGTTATGTTAATTGAAAACTTAACAAAAGATCTAAAAAAAAACTCACTTAAAATTGTATTAAAGTTTTCAATTAATATGCTCAAACTCCATGGCGTTACGCTAGTTGAACTTAACAAAAGACTTACACAAAATAAAATAAAAAAAAACTCACCTGGTACAATATAGTATTTAAGGTATTAAAGTGCAGGTATAACCCAAATGGGTGTGGGCCTTATCAGCTGAGGAGGCATACTAGGATGAGAATGCATTGGATAGAGTGGTTCAATACTTCCATCCACTAAGTTGAACACACCCCAGTCATGAACTCCTCCCTCCGACATAGAATGCTCCTCGTGATCAGTGAAGTATATGCAATTAGGTTTGCATCCAGGAACCTCAGAAGCCGAGAGAGACAAGGAAGTATTATCACCTATGAACAACATACGGTCTCCCAAGCTTTTTACCTCCACCCACTTTCCTTGAATCGAATCAAGCCTATAGATATTAAACCGAGAGGTCATATGAGATTGTGTGTGCCTAGGTTCGTCTCGATATGGCAGCATATGTGGTGCCATCTCCTGTCCTGTGAGTTCCCTCTTTTCGACCCCCAATAATTCACCAGACATGCTCTTGCGCCAAATAACATAATAGTCAACTATCCTTTCGACCTGCAACAAGTCCCCCATCGATTCCACGAGGTACTTCCTAGTCTTAACATGCTCAACAGGAGCTAATGGTGCGACCCTTGTTAAACTTGGACAAGGATCACCAACATCACAAGCCATGACAGCTCCAAATTCATCAACGATGTAAAATTTGTGCTTGTAAAATATGGCATCATAAAGATTTGAAGATGGCCCTTTCCGGTGTATGGCACTCCATGTTTTGTCTCCCGGTCTAGAGAAGGCCACATCTTCCCACCCACCGTGGAAGGCTAGAACAACAAAATCGAGTGTTGAGCTTGGGCTGGATGATAAAACTACCTTGCGCATGAGGCAATTCAAGTGGAAAGCATCGTCATCCGGGTATGTGAATCCAGTTAGTGGAGGAAGCTGGATTTCATTCTTGTCTCTAGAGAATGGATTCACTAGAGTTACTGTGTATCCCTCACCTAATGTTACTAACCACCCATACTCTGATCCACAGCAAAAATTCCTGGGAGGGACCGATAATTCAAAATTATTATAAACCCTTCTCTCGGTGACACTGTAGAATCGACGTGTTTCTTCTTCTTGTTGAAAATTATTACAAACATTCCCCCAGTGAGACTGAAGAATGCAAGTGGAATTTCTTCTTCTTCTTCTTCTTGTTGGTGGTGGTGATTGCTGGGGATCATCAGCACTGGAATATGGTGAAGCCTAGGAAGATGATGTTTGAGAGCAACCAATCTCCATGAGACGCAAACTGCAGCGAAACAGACATAATCGGGAGATGGGTTAGGCGCTGCACAACAAGCTCAAGGACGTCGTCGCTTAAACTAGACCAATCAACCATTGGTACAACTTTATGAGTATTTCCTCTTTCGGTTTGGAGAGGACTGTGAAAAATCCAAACAGAGAAATCACAGTAGAGAAATGAGGTTTTTAGGAGAAAGAGAGTAATAGGAAATTGGATTTATAAGCAAGGTAGATTTTCCAGTAGGTCTTATTAGGTGACTCGGATTAGGAATAAGAATTGAAGTAGGACTTGGAAGCTTCTTACTTCTTAGTTATAAACATCTTCTGTTTTTGGATAGAAGACATAACACGCCACTCCCAATTCAGCACGCAACATGATAGGACTTGGAAGCTTCTTAGTTACAAACATCTATTGAGTATTGATGGGTGCTGATCTTTTTTAAATGAGACACGTAAAGAGTGCTCTAGACTGTTGTGCGGATCCTATATCACATTATTCCAGATTTTGCCTACATTTGCTGGTCCCAAACAGGCATTGTTTGTGTTTTGGACCTGTTACATAGGTATGGTGTCCATGGACAATTGCTTACAAACTCAAACCTAGTCATGGTGGGCTTGTATCTTTTATTGGGCCTAATTTATAAATTTAAGGCCCATACATGGCCTTAGGAATTTCTGTGTACATTCTCTTATTTACAATTTGTACAAAATTTAGGTATTTACAAATTGATACTGACATCCAAGCTAAAGTGGGGCCCATGTGACATGTGAGTAGGACCCATATAAGTGATCCTTGTGATAGTCAAGTGGACGACGTATAGAATATCTTAGATTTGATTTAATTCGTCTTTTAGTAAGATTTAATGTTAGACATTATCTTTTATTTCTTTTGAATTTATTTTAGAGTTTTTATTTAGTTAAGAGTCTTTAAAACAAAGTTGTAATCCCGTTTTCTTCTTTAGGCCATATTTTGGAGGATCAAAACTTATTTGTTTGTATTGATTTTAGTGTCATTTGAAAGATTATTTAATTACCTTTATAACGAGACCAAGATCTTGAGAATCCAAAGTGATTTGAGAGAGTTATGGCCAAAACATTGGCAAGTGTCACTCAAAACCAGGATTTAGTTATTTCAGAGTTTTATTTTTTTAGGAAATTTAACTAAAGTGGGATTTTAGCCGGTAAAATTTATATATATGCTTGTAACCCACAACTTTAGAGATGAAATTGATGAATAAGAATTTTTGTGTGTTCTAGTTCTTGGCTAATGTGTTTTTCTTTTGTGAAGTCAAAAAACCATGAGTGGTTTTCCCTAAAGGTGGATTCCTTGGGTTTATTTAAGTTTTGATAGAGGTCAAGATCCCCTATTTTGGATTTGGAAAAGCTTCAAATCAGGTCTTCATCTTTTTTTTTTTATATATAAATATTTTTATTTAATTTAAAGTATATTTTTGCTTCCTCTAGTTTACTTGGCTTTTTTTTTTTTTTTTTGAGATTCTTGGGTATCATTCTATATCAACATTGGTATCATCTTTGTTGTGTTGCATCACAAATATTGTACTAATTAGTGTTTAAAAATTTGGATCAATGGTGACTTGGAAATTTGTCTGGTAACTTCTCCCTAGTGACTAAGTCAATCAATACAAAAATATTTTAATATCTAAAAATGTACAATAAAAAAATTTGTTGCATTTGATCTTAGGTTTAGCCTTGACCTTTAATGTTTGCAAGAAAGACCCCATACTAGAAAAGGCCCATACCATTTAAAAACATTGGGTTATGCTTGATAGTTAGACTTAACAAAGAATAAAAAAATAAAGAAAAAATCACCTACAATAATAATATTACAGTGTGGGTAAAACCCAAATGGGCAGGGGCATGATTAGCTGTGAATAAACTGAATGGAGTAATTATTCACTACTTTTGTCTTTTAAATTGGAGAGAAAACAATTTTATGGAATTCTTATATTCGCTTAGTAACATATCTTTTCTTGTTTACCCAATGATTCAATGTAGTCAAATCCTCCTTCATGCGGGTCTCATGCATGCAACGTTTGGGTTTTGGACTTGTTAGTGGGCTGAGCATGTGAATTGTGTAGTCCTTGAATGTTTATAAACCTAAGACCTAAGCTCAATCGACTTGTCCTTTCTATTGGGCCTAATTTGTTGATGTAAAGTTCATTTGTGTCTTCAAGCACTTTTGTGTAAATTTATGATGGTGTAGGCTCCTATTTGAAATTTGTACAAATTTTAGGCGCCTACTATTAATATAAGAGGAGAATGTCATGCAATGTTAACAGTTGGTGGCCATGGACTGCATTAAGGTAGCCCAAACCACCCCAACCTCATGTTCGGGTTGAGCTTAACACCCTAGTCGTAGTAGTTTAAAATTCATTTTGAGCCAATCAGGCTATGTAGCAGCCCCTCCCAAGTTATACCTCTACGTAATTATAAGATTATTAAAACGATGGTTGTTGGAACTAGGGTTTTTTGAGAGACATACTTATGTTTCACAACATTGTCTCTTGTTAAATGGAAATTACTAAAAATGAATAAGAAACAAGGTAAACTTAAGAAAATAAGAATCTTTATCAAAATAGAAAATACCTAAGAAATTCCTAAATGTTAATTGGGAATAATAAATGTTTTTAATGGAAGTTCTTGTTGACAATGGAAACAACCCTATATTCCACATAATGGGATTCAAGCTTAAACCACTCATGATCTATGTAATAAATAATATTAAGCAGTAAAAAAATCATTACTCACACAAGGTGAGAATTTTTACGTGGTTCAGCCAAGATGTCTACGTCATTGAGGATATATATTTTTCACTATAAAATAAAAGTAAAAGACATACAAAACTCTCTTGCTCAAGCTCTCATCCTAAAATCCAAACCCTTAACCCTTTTACTCCTTTCTCCCTCACTTCTCTTAATCCTATGATAAATCACTTTCTCACATTTTCTCAAAAACTTGGAAAATACCTTGTTTTCTCATGTTCTCTTACAACTTTGAGAAAAACCCTGAGAAAACCAATGAAAAAGAAAACCATATTCATCTATTCTAGTATATCATGTATAAAGATATCTAGATATATCGAGATGTTAGTCTTGTGGGGCTAATGAAAGAGCACGCACATGTTTCCACTTCTAGTTGGAGAAGGAAACCAACTCATGTGGGAAATTTCCTTTTGACTTGAAACTTGCAAAAACCCAACTGTTGCATTTTGACATGTTTTTTTTGTACAGTTTCTGTCCCATTGGTCTTAAACGAGGAAGTCTTGGGACTCTTGAAGACAATGGTTTTAGATTTAATGTTATGTAGTGTTGGAGAAACCACTATCCATTACATCAACCAAGGAAAGGAATGTGACAATGCCTGGAGAAATACGAAGGTGACAATGTTAATTAAAATTAGGTAATTCAATTGACAAATAGAATACAAAGGTAGATGTTGAACTATCAATATCTAGTAAAACATTTCGATTTTAAACTGATAAAGGAAAGAGAAAATCGGAAAATAACACTGCACAACATTTCAGCTGAAAGAAATCACCTAACCATGGGTTTTGGATTTAAATCTATTTTCTTTGAGGCCAAAAGGGAATGTCTATATTAAATGTCTTGGACCTAAGGCTGCAAGTTGGGGCGGTTCGCTCAAAGTTTGACTTGTTCAGCCCGAAATTTGGGTGAGTCAGACTAGTGTATCTCAGGTTGGGTCAAGTTTGAGTCTAGTTTCCAAGCTGGAACTAATGTTTGGGTAGATTTTGTTCAGGCATAGCTCAGCTTGAAAGGGCCTAATCCAGTCCAAAGGTTAAGCCCATAAATAATTAAGTTTGGGCCAGTCCTAAATTGACCAAAAGCCCACTCTTTCATAGGGGCCAAGTTTGGTCTGAATGACATGGGCCTGAGTTAGGGCTCAGGCTTAGTATCGTCTATGCTCTTATAATTTAGGCCGATCTCGGCCTGAGCCATCCTGACCTGAAGTGCAGTCCCAGTCAGATCTCATTGATGACTCAGCGAATCGCTATTCCTTGAGAGAGAAGTCCTACTATCTTGAGGATTCAATTTAGTATGGGAACTATTGAGGATTCATTTTAGTTGGCATTTATTTGAAAGCTCAAGCTTGCCTTTTAGCATCTCTCTCAGCTCTCGATTTACTTCTTCGCCCACCAGCAACCACTGCTGCACCAAAACCAGAGAAAAACCTTCCCATTGTCACCTACTTCATTGCCTATAAAAGGTTATCTAAGCCAAAGATGTAGAAATCATGAAAACATTAAGAGAAAAAACTAAATCTATGAAAGCGGAAAGCCTTATTGCTACAAATAAAACATTAAGGATATTCACAAATTGATACATAATGATCATTAGCCAAGAAAGGACTTAACAGTTACAGTAAAGGTAAGAAACTACATTTTTGATTTTTTTGTTCATACAGTAGCGTGCTGTACTTGAAGTGACCATTTGCCTTTCCCAAATCCCAATAGAATTCCTTTTTTTTTTTTTTTTTTCTCCATTGCTTCATCTTTTTTTATTCTAGGAATTCGCTCCTAATCTAAAATAAAGTCATGAAGCTTTGGTGCCCCTTCCAACATTTCATTAGATTTGCTTATGGGCACAATTGGGCAGTGGGATTCTTTACCAATTTGTAATTTAACACTAAAATGTCGAACATCCGGATGGTATGTCCATAGTTTCTTATGTAAAATGAAGAACCATGATAATAATATAGTGAACAATTTGGGTTTAACCGATCAAGAGCCAAGAGGTGGTTTTAGCCATCGAAACCAAGCCTGTGGTCTCTTCCTGCTGGCAAATCGTAGCTTAGAATTGAAAATGGACCATTAAGTCTATGATAGCGGGTATGAAAAAGCCAAAAACTCACAATAATACACATTTGAATCCTTTAATATTGTTAATCAATCCAATTTAAATATTTAAAAAAAAAAAATCTTCATACTCTGGGGCATGGTAGCTATTTACTGGCAAAATCAGCTATTAAAAAAATTATTGAACCAGACCTAATATATAACTTTCAAATTTTCTTTTAATTTAAATTCTACTATCTTTGACTAGGGGTGTCAACAAGCCAAGCTGAGCCTAGCTCAGCTCAGGCTTGTCACACAAGGAGCAGTCCTAGGCTTAGCTTTGACTTGTCATGAGCTTGACGGTCAAGCTCGGCTTGGTTCACCGAACTGTTTTGTAAAAGCAATTGCTTTTAATAGAAAAGGCAATTTTACCTTAGTGTACGTGTGACATGTACTTCAGATAGACACATGATGTGTTTTTAAATTTAATGTTTCCTATTGTACACCTGCTTTTTTTATTGAGCAAAGTTTTTGAAAAGTTGAACTTCATACATATGTTAGCATATGATATCATCATACATTGATTACACCAATCTTTGACAAATCATTGACCTTAGTTGTGTTAATTCGGTTTGGCCCAAGTAACCTATGTAGCCCAAGCGAGCCAATCCAATACACCCAAAGATAACAGTCCTTTTTAAACTCTGTCTAGGTACTTAATGTATCCATGTAGCAGTAGATACTAAGATGACTTCAATAAGAGTCCAATTCCTCTGCACAAAGTTAAAGAAGATTAACTTGAAACTTTTATCAGAACACATGAATACAAAAAACTCAAAATTAAACCCAACTTCGATTGGAGTTTTAAATTTTTATAGAGATATGCTATACACACTTGTTACATGTTAATGTACTTTAACTTGTTGCATAGGGCCTAGGGCTGCAAATTGGGCTGAGGCCATCCCAAGTCCAGCCCAAGCTACAACCCCCTAGCCCGAACTAAGCCCATACAGAAATACAGGTTTTGGACTGCGTTCGGGCCAGCCCAAACTCAGCAGCCCCTCTGGATTGGATGAGGAAAAACTAGTCTTTATCAATGGATATTTAACACGTTGAATGTTAGTGTAGTGTACCTGAGAAGCTTTTCAGTACTAGCCGTGAACCCGTGTGAATTTGCACAGACAATATAGTTTAGGATGTATTTTAAAATATGTGAATGAAGTTTTTATTAAGTTGAAAAATTAGAATTATTTTAAGGAGGAGAAAATTATAGGAAATATAACTTTTAGTTTGTAAGGAAAGAGATTTAAGTTATTAAGAAAGAGGTACAAAGTTACCAATTTAAAAAAGGTTTTATTTCAAATATATATATATATATATAATAAACTTGATGGCGTATCGGTTTATAGGTACGTTTATGCTCGTCAGAGGGTCCCACGGCTGGCCCAAATCCTTGGTAGAACGAACACTACACACATGAAGAAAGATAAAGTCAAGAAGCTAGGCGCTGGAAGGGGGCCGACTTCTTGCTCTCCGACGGTCAAGTCAAGCAATAGGGGCATGTTGAAGAAGAACTTCCTCAATTAGGGTTTGTGTTGTCTCATACCTGAAGAGTGAGTCGTTATCCCTACTTATAGGCTTGAGTAGTGGCGTATCAAATCAGATCTCACATGTTGTTTTTCTCCACATTCTTTGCCATATATCCCCCTGCTCTCTCTGTCACTTTCTCAGTGTGTTAGATCAGCTGTAGAGAATATTCCCTTCCGATAACGGTTTTTAGATTGTGCTTATCTTTAAGCGGAGTAGTCAGGGGTTATATTTTTGCATGTCGGGGATTCTCGGGTACCGAGCGCCTCAAGGTCCTGACTAACCATTGGGTGTTGGGTGATCTAAGTAACGGGCATGACTATTTCCAGAATACTCAGGGAGTCAGTACCAAGGGATTGAACAAGAAACTCGGTGCTTCTGGTTTTGTCGTCAATGGTTTCGGCATTTTTGGGTCAAGGGATTCCTAGAAGTTCCCCGGATTGATTCTCTCAAGAATTCTTTAGGTCAATTCCCCTCGGATTAGGACCCTGCTAGTTCATAGAGGTTGGTTAATAGGTGCCTCAATACATTCCCCCATCAGTTGCCTCCTTATTCCCTAGTCTCGGGTTTACTTGACTCGGGAATACGAACTGTTTGGGGCTGTTACTATTTATTTCAGCGTAAGTGGCATGTCATTTCAGTTATCGAGGTGACATCGACTAAAGACAGGTGCTAATGATGGTCTTGCATTTAATGGATTGGTAATCGAGGGGGCGTGCTAGCACTGGTTACTAGTCATGTTAAGTGTCATGTCTTTTCGGATCCCTATGTCATCAAATGATCATATTTAAACCTCTTAGAGATTTTGGGATTCGCATGTCGCCTTTTTTCCAGGTTAATTTCGCCAACCTGTGGATGTGTGACACGTGTAGGGTCAAGAATTATCAGGGTTGCCTGTAAGTATCCCTTCTAAAACATAGTTGGGCTTTTCTTTAGCTCTGCTTCCTATCTCTTGCAATTCCTACTGTGGGCAATTTCTGGCGAGTTTACCGCATCCCTGTGTTAAATCTCTGTTCATTCTGGTTTCTACTGTGCTACCATTGTAACGACCCCAAAGCCAGACTTGGATATGGATTCTTATCACTCCGGATTTGGATTCGTTATTGTTCATAAATCCAATAATTCATATAGAAATTGGCTCAAATCCTAGGACTACAAGTAAGATCCAATATAGTCTACTTCTTCTCATTTGAATTTTTCTTAAGTCCACTTAATCCAATAATCACGTTTCAATAGTTTGCAGAAGCACATTCAATATTCACTAATCACATATATTTAAATCAAAATGCAGAAGCGTAAAAAATCCACAAAGATCATAGTAGTCCAATAGTATCAAATCAAAAGGGAGAGATCATTAGGGTGCCCTCTCACCCAAATATACAAAGGGAAACATCTACTAGATTGAAAATATGATCCCAACACAAAGGGGGGATCCCAAAATATGTCCAAAATAAGGATAAGAAAGTCAAAAGAAAAGTTGTGGATGCCATATGAAGTTCCTCGAATGGAGGACCTGCAACCATAGTTAGTTTAAAAAATAAACGGATGGGTTAGTCCCAACCTGTGAGAAATCTAGCATACTATAAATAATCTGAAGTTAAGTACACATATGAATGCTAGTATGTCCAAAGGTCAATACAAAACTAAACAGATATCAAAGTAGTAACCACAATCATGCTAGTAAAGAAATATCAAAAGTCACATGCCACATAGAAGTTAATGGTTCAATAAAGATCTAAGTTCTAGTAATAATTCAATGCAGAGGTCAAAGCTTACAAACTTGATAACATATGTTAGTCTCGAGAGATTCAATGCTTTACGATTTCGAAATGTTCAGAGTTCAATGTTCAAAGTGTTCGGAATCCACATGGTTTACAATATTCAAATATTCAATATTTATAATTAAAAGATTCAAAGTGTTCGAAGTTCACAAGGTTCAATAATCGAAGGAGTCCAAAGTTTAATATTCAAAAAGGTCTTGTGTTCAATGTCTAAAGGTTCATTGTAAAGTATTTGTATGCTCTGGCTAACCCCACGGGTAGGTTTGATATCCTTGTTATAACCCCAATGAGAAAGGCTAAAATATGTGTGTCAAAGAGCATGTTCGAAATATTTTTCAATGTTCACAAGGTTCGGTGTTCGAAGGAGTTCAAAGTTCAATGTTAAAAAATGTCCAATATTCGATGTCTAAATGTTCAATGTAAAGTATTTGTATGCTCTAGCCAACCCCACAAGTATAGTCCTAATCTCATGCCAAACCCCACGAGTAGGGCTAATGTCCTTGTTTAAACCCAAGGAGAAGGACCAATGTCCTTGTTATAACCCTAAGGAGGAGGGCCAATATCTGTGAGCCAAAGAACATGTTCGAAGTACTTTTTCACACTTGGCCTTGTAAGTAGGCCCAAATAGTCGAAGGTTCAAAGTTCAAAAAGAGGTTTACATCAATAAGTCCAAAGGTTTACATGGTTTCAATAATCGAAATGTTTCTATAATGTGCAAAGCAATTGTAAGCATTATATTTTCATAAATCAATCATTTCAAAGGCACATGGTTCACTTAGATTCAATGTTAATGTATTATTCAAAGTTCATAAGTCTAGAGTCACAATGATTCACTAAGATTTCACATAAAGTCAATGATTTAAATATATAATAGGATTTGAAGGTTCACATCGTTCACATAATCACTTATGAGACATAAAGTTCAATATAATCAATAAGTTCAATATATTTCTACAAAAATTCACATGTATTCCAATGAATCAAATCATATAGGTTAGCCAATATCACTTCTACTATTCTAAACAAAAGGCAAGGCAAGATTGTCTTTCAAATTGATCACAAATAGAATAGATCTTAAAGGATTCACAACTTCACACAGGTTTTCAAAGATTCATATGAGGAAAATTCAGATTTCACATGTTCTAAAGGGTTCCTTGAAGGAGATCAGTCTACACAATATCTAGGATCAATAATTTTTCACAAAATAAGTGTAGATCTAAAGAACAAACTAGATCTAATGGTCTCAAGCACTGGTCTATAGAATTTTCAGAGATTCCAATAAGAGAAGAGTCATCCCAAGCATAAAGAACATGAAGATTTACTAAACAAGCTGAAAAATCAAAGATCTAATATGTTTTATAAGATTGAATTCAAATAATCCCAACAATCTCAGGAAATTCCATGTATAACACTACAAAATCTGAAATCATAATAGGGATTCACCTCAAATCACCATAGTAAGCAAGATTCACTTAGTAGAGAAGCTTAGATTCTAGTAGTCACAAGGTTCGTTTAGAGCATGGGTATTCACATACTTTCAAAGATTCTAAAGAGATTCACATATAAACTTCAAAGATCAAAGAGAGATTTACATCACATCATCCTTATTATGCAATATATTCTTACTAAAGAGTTTAATCCAATGAATAAACTCTATCCAAATGTTCAACCAATGATTTTTCAGAGATTCTTGAATACAAAGTCTAAAGATCGAAGAGGAATTTACATCATATCATCCATAGTAAGCTAGATGTTCTTACTAAAGCTCAAATCAAGGTCTCTAAGCAAGAAAACTTCACTTCAACCTCTATTTACACCTTGCTTTATAAAATAGATATAGTTATAACATTAGAAGAATGAAAATATAAAGTTCTAGTAGAAAAACAAGCTAATCTAGAAGAATTTCTATGGTTGGGAGTGAAACTTACCCAGGTGGGAAAGAATTCCTTCTTTCTTTTCCCAAAACTCCCCAAGTCTCTTTAATTCTTTCTATTTTGATGCAAAAGAGGCTATTAGGATTTCTTTAACTTATATTTAGGGTTTTGGGTCGAGTTAGGAGGGTCTCACACTCTCCAAAATGAAGATAAGTCAATTTTGCCAAAAACAATCGCAATATGGGTCATTTGGATCGATCCAACACACTTTTATGCAATTTTATGAGACCAGAGGGGTCCTAGATTGATCCTAGATCGATCTAAAATAGAATTTTACAACTTTTGCCCCCTCTCACAAAAATGCTCATAACTCTCTCTAGAAAACATAGAATTGATCACTGTTTGTTGGGTTAGAAAATAGAATTCAAGACTTATACAAAAAGGTATAGATCACCTTCTTATTTCCTTGGGATTAGTGTTAGTGGACCTGGGAAGTGAACCCAAATCTATAGGCCTATCAACACTGACTCCCTATAGGAGAATTGTCATAACTTTTTCTAGAAGACTCATAATCACTCATAGTTTAATGGACTAGAAAGTAGACTCATAGATATTTCTAGGGATTTATGGTTTATATTCTAATTCATTCAATATTGGTATCAGTAGGCCTGCAAAGTTACCCCAAATGAGAATTTAAGATAACTTTTTAACTTGATAGGTTTGAAGCCAAACATAGGTTATTGCACTTCTAACTTCATCCAATGGGTTCATAAACCACTCTATAGTTTGTTTAAACATGTGAAAGGATAATTTTACCCTTATAGGGGTAAAATTACAATTTTTCCCTTTTTATACTAAGCGGGTCATTACATATAACTCTAGTGCTTCCCGTCTACTGCCTTATGGTGTGATGATTTCACACCTTCTGGAGGTCTATGGGGTATCCTTTCCCAAGGATTCCACCACCCTAAATCAAGATACTAAGATAGATTAGTCTACTATTTGGTGGATGCTTCATGATAGGACACATTCGAAGAAGTAAAAGATGCCTTCTTAGGCAGGACCATTTGAGGTTACAACACCACCACTTCTAGTGAAAATGGAGGTCTCACTGATGGTTGTGCCTCCACCACTAGCAGCAACGACAGCTGCTCCACCTACACCTCCAATTTCCCTGCAGGGAGAACCTCTAGTTCCCACATATGTATGAGAGACCTTGGTGGGATTGTATGAGCTCTTTGGGTGAGTTATTGGTAACTTGGAGAAGATTGTCAACAAGCTCAATAATATTAAGCTCTAGGTTGAGAGATTGGAGTGTACTATGTCTCCCCAACTCCCACATCATCTCAGTGTCCCTTTAGACCTTAGTACCTAAAGTGATGCGGATGAGTGATTGTGATGATTAGTGATTTATTTTGTATATCCCTCACATTTTGTATCCCTCTATGTACTTACACCTTTTTGGTTTCAATGAAGATATGTATTTGACTATATGGTATCATGATTTTATCTTATAATGTCATTGCTCACATTTTCCAATTTCATGACAAAAAGGGGAGAAAATATAATAGATAATATGGATATCGAGATATCGATATTGGGCGAGAATGCTATATGTGCATTGATATAGGGGGAGTAATGCATTTAGGGGGAGCTAATTCGAAAATTTAAACATGAATCTTTTCCTATTGCAATGAAAGCTAATGCAATAAACTAATGTACACATCATTCTTATTGCATTGCAAATATGCTTGTTTGCTTGCTTGAATGTGTGTTATTTATCCATTTGACTTTATCATTATTGGCTTGAGAAAGGTATTGTGTGTGAAATGTGATTTCAGGTTGTGAGGCCAATCATCTTAGCAAAAAACTTGAACTAAAAGCCTAAGCACATATCAAGGGGGAGTTCAAGAGTTCAAGAATTCAAGACACATCATTTAGCGTTATTTGTGTAAATGCATAACTCTTGCATTTCATGGAGTCTGTAATTTTATTGAATTCATCTATTATACTTCATCTATGTATTTCATTATGTTTTGTCATGGAATTGCCAAAGAGGGAGATTGTTAATGTAAATTGTCAGTTCCATAGATTGTAAAATACATAAAGTGGTAGATTAGGCATGGCATGAGCATATTGCATATCTTAGTCATGTTTGTAATCATCAAGTGTCCTTGGGTCCCAAGAAGGAAGACAAGCTCTAAGCACTTAAAACCAATGATGGATCCTTTCCTATGTTTCCAAAGACTATGCATTGAAGATCCAAGCCTCATCAAGCTCAAGGAAGGTATATAAGGGTAAACACAATGCTAGACATAAGTTAAAGTGACCTTAAGACCCTTACAAAGGTTAATGGACCATTCTCATGCCTTAGGCATAAGACCTATGGAGGTTGGATATCAAATTGATGCAAGATGGCAAAAAATAGGGGAATCAGATCGATCTGGGGGTTGTCGGATACATCCACACTTAGAGGATCGATTTGCTACTTACTGGATCAATCCAACAAGGCTCGGGTGTCTCAAACTGAGACATCGGATCAATACAGGGATGCCGGATCTATCCAATATCACAGAATAAAAAAAAATGAATCCAACGCCTGTAATTTTTTGACTGTTGGGAAAGATGCCAAATTAATGGTGCACAACTGAGTTCATCATAAGAGAGGCTCAAATGAGCTATCTAACACACTTTAACATAAAAAAGCATATTGAAGAAGCTAAGGAATTTACACCTCCCAACTACCAAAGGCTCACCCTCATGAGCATTCATTGAAGATTCAAGAGCCTTTAAGTACTTCTATAGCACTCCACATTTGAAGAACAAGAAGAGGGAAGCAAGGTGAAAGGTTTACTCCTAAGCAAACCCTTGTAAAAATCTCCAAGAAGCAAAGAGGCACTCTTAGAAGCTTGGTGGAACCCATTTGCACACTAGCTCAACAAAAGAGCAACCACCTTCATGTGCATTAAGCAATACACAAGACTTATGAGGTAATTTGTATTGATTTCAAATTTATTTCTTAAGACTTTAGCACCCACCAGAGATACTAGGTGTAGACCATAGCACTACCGCTAGAGACACCGATAGTGTAGACCATACCAGCCAGAGACACCGGGTATAGACCATTCCCGTCGGAGACACTGGGAATTGGCATAGCTCCCGCCAGAGACATCATGAGTAAATCTTGCTTTTGCAAGTAGTAGGTTTTAGAATTTTAACCTTGATCGTAATGTAATTCAATCTAAATAAAATTTGATAGCTCAGTAGTGAGCTTTGAAAGTGGATGTGACCCGAGTGTCGAACCACTATATAGATTGTGTTGTGTGTGAAATGTTTCTTCTCTCTATCTTTACATGGCATGTACTACATCTTTTATATAATCTTTCATATTTACAATTAACTAGGAACTTAAATTAATTGAAAGATTAAAATTAAGATTTGCCATTGTATTGCACTTGTAATTATAATATTTGAATTATATCTTGAAGTGCATTAAATTCCAAGAACTACAATAACATCTAAAATTGGAATTTTAAGTGGGGGTTTAAATAAATAAAAATTTATAAATCCTATTCACCCCCCTCTAGGATTAAAACTGAACTTTCATGTTTGAAATAGGTTGACCTCATTGGTTCTCTAATGGTACAATCCTCTTCCTATTGAGTCCCCCTTTCTCCTCGGTCCACATAGATAAAATGTAGGATTGGTGCCAATAGTTCATCACTTTCACTTTAAAGAGACATCCTATAAATATAACAATAGCCAAGTTTTTCAATATTTTTATCTAGATGGAAATCACAAAAGTTTAAAGTTAGAAATACTTCAATATGAAGATAAAAATCTCTTTTGGTTTTAAATACCCCTTGTTACTCTTCTCTTTGACTATAAATGATGGAATCGTCTATTGTGATATATAAAAAAAATCAATTGGAAAATGCTATAAGAAATAAAATGTCACAATATTTTGTTTATATGCGCCAATGTGATGGAAAACAATGAATTCGACCAGATTTGCTCAACAAGTCTTTGGATCATTTTCTACTTTCTTAAAGTCTCTAAGGCTAGCTATCTCCATACGTGACTTTGAAGATTGAAGAAAGAAGAATTTGTACTATCAAGCAACAAGAATCAATGTTCAGCAAGGTAAGTACGAATTTGATATGTAGCCTTATAATAAATGATTTCTATATACAAAAATCATATGAAGTATATATATTCTTGTAAATTTTAACAAAATAAAATATCATAGTTCACATATAAATAATAAACTGTTCGATAAATTCAAATGGGTACTTGACATATTAAATAGAGCTAACAAAATTTAATCCAATGTGAAGATGAGAAGCGGTACCACACATGTATAAATTACATTAGTTAATAAATCAATTAACTGTACATTAAATAATAAATAAATTAATAATAAATATTTTTATAGGGAATTTTGCAACTGAACTAAAAACCATATTTAGTAAAGAGTCATTGATTGCTAGTAAATCCAACCACAACAATCACATGGTCAACTGTTGACTAGATGACCAAAAATAAAGTCTAAGTATAGTTGAAATAAACTTAACTCAACAATGAAAATGTCACAAGTAATTATTTGTGCCAACCAATGAATGAGTATCATGTCTAGTTCTCCAAGTTCCATTGGTTCAACATACCAAAAAATTAACCATCTTCACTCAAAGATGAAAGATAAAAGGTTGAAATACTATACCAGTTGATCAAATTTGATGATACTAACCAATAAATGGAGTTTTGATCTAAAGTGGTATAAATGATTTCATAGGTTGTCAACAATTTGAATTAATCTTCTTGTTAGGATATTAAACGATCTAATGCTCAATAAAATAATTCAATCAAACAAAAAAAAAATTCAAAACCAAATTACAAAATTCTACACAAAATACCTACTAGTATTATGCCTTTCATGTTGACGAATGAGTAAGAAGAGTAAACTCAAGAATCAATTAAAAATAATTTATATAAAGTAATAAAATATAAAATTAAATGAACAAATATTATATGGGTTAGCATTAAGCAAATATCTCTTTGCATTAGTTATAAATGAGTTGACTAGGCATATATAGAAGGAAGTCCTATGGTGTATGTTATTTGCAAATGACGTAATTTTGATTGACAAGACTAGAAGGTCTTAAACACCTAACAAACATGTGGAGGTATGTTTTAGAACCAAAACATTTAAGAAAATGAGTGACAATGAATATTTGTGGTAGATAGGGAGTAGATAAGGTTGATAGCCAAGAGATCCCCTAGAGTTACCATTTTCATTATCTTGGTTGATTTCTATAAAGAGGGAGTGATTGAAGGGGATGTTGTCCATAGAATTAGGGTGGGAATGATGAATTAGGAGCTACTTAAAGAGTGATGTATGATTGACACATACCATCAGAATTTGGAAAATTTCTATAAATTGCTATAAGACTAGTTTTGCATTAAAAAGAAGAAGGTTGGAAACCAAGTAGTACATACATAGTAGCATCACTGTAGTTGAGATAAGGATATTAAGATGGACGAATGGCAAGACTACAAAAGATAAAATTAGAAATGAGTGCACTTGCAAGAAATTATGGATTACACCAATAAGTGAAAGATGAGGGAAAGCTGACTGAGGTGGTTCGGTCATGTGTAATGATGAACCATAAAGCTCAAATGAGAAGGGGTGAAATAGTGCAAGTTGAAGGGAATGAAAAAGGACATGAGATAGGTAAAAAACTGACTTGAGTTGACAAGCCCATGATTGGCAGCCGCCTGTAATATAATCATTTCATTTCAAATTTCTAAGGCATTTGTAGCCATAAGGTGTTGTTTCATAAAGAACTCATTCAGATTTATACTACAAGAAAAATGTTTATTTATGAGGGCACTTCTCCCTCATAAATATGCATTTACAACAGTATTCTACTGTTGTGGGTTATCGCAATAATGATGGTTGCTAAAGGGATTTTTTGTGAGGGGCTCTCACAAAAATTCTTAGCAGTGAGGGCATAGGTTGTCGGAAATAAGAAAACCAATCCTCACAAATGAAACACCAAATGAGGAAAGAGGTGATGGTTTAAGTATTTGAGAGGGCATCTAACAGTCGAAAATGAGAAAACTGGTCCTCGGAAATGAAATACCAAATGAGGAAGGAGGCGACGAGTTAAGTATTTGCAATGGTCATTTTCCCTCACAACTATTCATCTACTATTTATGAAATCTATTTGTGATGGCTATGTGCCATATAAGCACTCGTTAACTCATTAATGTGTTTACGTTTTACTAAGTATTTTTCCCTCACAAATAAACTTTTTGTGATGGTACATTTAAGCTATCGTTAATGTTTTATCATTTTTGTTAGGCATTTTTATACTTTTTGCTAGAGTATCTTTCCCTCACAAATAATATCTTGTACTAGGGCACCCTTGAGTTGTTGTAAATGTGTTTGTCCTTTTTGCTAGAGCATTTTACCGTCGCAAATGACTATAAAGCCATTGTTAAAAAAATAATATTGAATTTAATAAATTTTTGTTATACCTAATTTCTTTTATACAAGCATTTTAAAAATCAATATAGACAATAATTCCCTAGCTATGATAATACACCAATTATTAAAAATTCAACTATTACAAGATGAAAATAACATACAAATTCACTACTTCAAATTCATAAAAGTATGAAATATATAACTTGTATTATACAATAAAGATGTCTTAAAATTAAATAAACAAAAACTATAAATAATATCCTAAATTTCAACAACCACAATAATGACAAGAAAATATCAAACTTCCTCAGAGTTATATTCCAAGCCATTTTCTTCATCCAAGTCATCATCAGGGATGTTCTCTTCGTACTCATCTCTGCTAAGTATCAGCCTGAAATAAAAAGGTTTTGACATAAGATAAAAAGAAGAAAAAAACTACTCAAATAGAAAGTGAGAACTAGAATTATAAATCAAACTGTTATGCACATTTGTATTACTATAATATTTAATGCAATTAGATGACAACTAGAATCATAGATATAACCATTTCACTAATCATTCCAACATTACTTGTTATAAGATAAGAGTCAAAAGTTAGAACTCAAATATAAAAATCATCATCTATGCACAATAGACCATGTTTGGATGGTAGAAAAGAAAGTTAAACATAGAAAATCTTAGACTATGTCTGGATGGTAGGAAAATCCCCCTAGAATCCCACCTTAAGTTTACAGGATTAGATAGATATGACCTATCTCCAACCAACAGTGATCATGCCCATTATCCAATACTGAATAAACGACCGAGCCCACACCTCAATCCCACATCGTTGCACTTTTTGCAAAATGTGGTAACTAGTAGTAGCTCCATAAAGACAAACCAACACAAGAATGAGAAGAGTTGCATCGTTAATGATCCTTATACCCATGTCTATATGACTAAGAAAATCTATATATTCACCCTATCATATACCATAAAATTGAATAAGCAAATTGGTCTACAAAAAAATGAAATAATTAGCAATGAAGAGTCATGAATTAGACAGATCAACAAGTCTAGAAATCTGTTTCACCTCATCAGATTAGAAATATCATGGAGGAAGGCTCATTTGCATTATCAATTTCCCTTGCATCCACACCCCTAGAAGGAGTAATGGCTAATGATGATAGAAGACACTACTAGAACCAGCAAACATCCACATATACCCATTTTTACAAGTCACCATATTCACTTCAGATGGATTTGTAAAAGGGAAACAAGCATGAGAATTTAAAAAAAATGAATCACAACCTTACTACTCACACCCCCAAGAAACCAATTCCATGATAATCCCAAGGGAAATTACCAAATGTAATATTAGAAGAGTGAAAGGGCCTTATAAAAAGAAAATAAATCAGAATCGGGGAAGGTGTTAGGCACCCCATCTCTTCCGTTTTCACATTTACCTACTTTAAACCCATTATAGTCTAATAGTCAAACTTGGTTTATTTAATCCCCTCATCTTATTCATTGCCTTTTATCCCATTTTATTGAGAGGAGGTAAGAAATTCATATGCCATGCCTACCAAAATTTTAGCAACATAACAAATATAATATGGATCCTCGGGGATAAAAAGTGATCACCATATCACTTTATTTAATCACATGATAGTTTACAATTTATAAAATCACTCCAAAATAACACAACTTGACAAAGGCCAAAAAACAATTATGTTTAAAGCCTGTAATTAAATGAACTAAGTCCTCTATGCGGATAGCAACTCTAAAATGTGTCATTTACCTGCTATGTTGAGCTCTACCCAAAGGCACAACTAGACTGTCACCATACATCCAAGGCATTTAGTTATATCCTGCATGTAAACTTATTTTACATTAATCCAAACATGCACTCAACATTTTATTAAATGAAAATAAAACAAAAGGATTAAGTAAGAAAACATGCCTTTTTATTGCTTCCCGTATGTAATCCAATAAAATATAAAAGAGGTTAAGGCACAAGGAGATGATGTTTAAGAGTAATCATGAAGCCATCGAACAAAGCAAAAAAGAATTTAAATAAGATTACTTAAGTGGTGGAAAACCACATGTATGTATTCATCAAGAGATGATGTTATTATGCATAAAAAGCAATTTTCCAAACACACAAGAAAGGTAATTGATCATACACCCATTTTCTAAATAAATGGAGTTTTAATCTAATATCTAGTTGTTACAATTACATAGATTGAGTTTCCAAACCTAAACTAGATAAGAGAGGGAACTAATTCATACAATAATTTGAGAGTAACAAATTAGAATGTGAACAAAAAAATGCATTCCTTAAAGCAAGAGAGTGTATGAGAGCTCATTCAGAATGTGAAAAAAAGGTTACTATTGTCGCACCCTAAACCATACAAGTAGGGCTATGAATTTTGGCATGTGACATTAACATCACTTCACTTTACATTCATTCAATCATAACTTGTATACTTTTTTTGCTTTATTTATATTCATATATAGTGGAATAATACATTAATAAATTTCCAATGATCACATAATTAATCACATTCTCATAAGTCTGAGCTGTATAAAATCCCATAACTCACAAATTATAATCCTATAATTAATTTATAAATAATGTTTAAAATTCTCATTCAATTAAATAAATAGTCTAACATAATCAAATCCATCATCTAAAACCAAATACTAAAATCCCTAACTTATTACATCCCTTGAAATTCAAACTGAAATAACTGTACTAAAATAAATAAGTCTCTAGTCCAAATAACTAAATTAAACAAGTGTCCAGTCACTAGTTCTCTCTATCTAAAATTGCTACTCCATAATCACCTCATAATATGTGGCATCAGATTAGGGTAAGTATGACATACTTAACAAGAAAATAGTAAACTATGGAAATAGTGGATCAAGTCTTAGCACGATTTCAGAAACTAAATAGATACTTTTTTATTTACTTTTCAATATGCATAATAGTTCATCAATCAATCTTATACATTACTAAACATTTAATAAAAATTACAGTTTCATGTACAGAACAAAAATCAGTGATAACGTATACCTTATATTTATAGAACGGAACAGATCAAATTTCATATCATAGCCAATACAATACAGAACGAAACATATATCTACTATCAAGCTAGAATATATAGCAGTTCGCATAATTTAAACCCTAGTGAGAAGGGTCCAGTTCACATAATTTAAACCCAAGTGTGAGGATCCAATTCACACCAATTATACTCAGGTGAGAAGGGTTGTTACTACCTCCTATGTGGCAAGCAGTAAGGATCTATAATAGTTTGCATCGATTATACCTAGGTGAGAAGTGTTAGGTCTTATGGATTGTCAATGTCTATGCACAAAACAATGTAAATACATGTAGTGATAATGTAGTAGGACTTTATGTTGTAATTGTGTATGTTCATGTAAGTCCAAGAAGAGAGTTTGGGAAAGCACCAAGAAGATGGACTTGAAGCTGGAATGACCAAACTAAAGAAACTCAAGCATTGTTGAAGAATTCCTAAGTCTCAAGTGCTAGCTACCTCAAGGAAGTCAACATCTAAAATTTAAGGGTAAAATCATAAAATGTTGGTAAGTGGTAATGGGGTGTTTAGTTATAGACTTAACCTTAGGTGGACTTAGAGTGAATTAAAAATGGATAACCCAAACCAAGAAAATGTTCTATAAAGACTAGACCAAGGATGTACCAAAATTGAAAAAATTAAATTGTGTTGAAAAGGAAAAATTACCCAACTTAAAATAGTTATAACTTTTGGTCCTAACGTCTGTTCCTGGCCTATAAGTAATCAAAATGAGGGAACAAAGTGAATTAATTGAAAATGGGTTTTCTAGAATTGGGATAAATCCTAATATTTTTGGGATCGGTTACGCAGGATCGGTCCTAAAAAAATTGGATCGGTACCCAATGGAAAAATTCAATTTTGAATTTTGTAAGTTGGCATAACAGCTAGTTGTTTTACCGTTGTAAACTAGACATTGGGGGATGAACTTGGCCTCTCTAAACCTCTATGAACACAGTCAAATTCTTAAGAAAGAGAGCCAAAAGTGTGAGCTAAGTAAGAGTCTATAAGTTAAATTCTTGTTGGCCAATGACCTTGGAATTATTCCACCATAATTAAACCCATTCAAGGTCAATTGTAAGCTTCCCAAACCTTTGTATTTAAATCTTTTGGGACCAAGGAAGGTGCTTATGAAAGTCAAATTCGCCTACATAAAAGGCATTTTGAAGAACAAAAATTCCTTTGTCTACAATAAGTCATAGCCTTCGCCGGAGTTATCGAAGGCAGATTCTTTGTCTTTGCCGGAGTCACCAAAGGTGTTATTCGTAAAGCACTTACCGGAGTCACCAAATACGAGTTAGTTCATCGGAGTCACTGAACGAAGCATGCCCACCAGAGACACTGGGAGTGCACTTACAAGGGAGTAAAT
>JAOXJP010244755.1:0-22743 GCA_025762735.1 Platanus orientalis | reverse complement strand
TAACAATATGCAGCGTTTTTTAAACGCTGTAAAAGGTGTTTTTTATTGAAGTGTGATAGCAAAAGCTTATCTTCTTCTCACTTCTTTGGGTATTGTATATGTACTCACAACTCCAAAACCACTAGAACAAGAAGAAGAAACGCTTGTACAAACTAGATAAATAAAGAAGTGAAAACTAGACAACTATCTCTGTAAATGACACATTCTTGATGCATTGTCAGATATCATATTCAATGTTTATGAAGCGGTAAAGTATGACAAAGATATATTAAAGGTACTGTAAGTCAAATACAAGTTTCAAAATGCTAAAAGAAATAAATATCTGGTAAGTTAATTGCTGAAATTTATTATGACTAACAACAAATCTATTTTGAATCAATTTTATGAATTAGAATACATAGCGGGACAACTTTAAAAAGAAGTAAAATAGATGAATCGATTCTAGTTAATTCAATCATTGAGAAACTTTCTCAATCATGGTGGGATCATAAAAGAATCTCAAACATAAGAAGAATGAGATGTCTCTTGAAGAACTTGCACAAGATCTTCAAATTGAAGAGAAACTTTGGATATGTGAAAAGAAGAAAGATCAACCAAAGTTTCTAGGAAAGAAAAATGTGATCAAAGAAAGGCCTCATCAATCTACATACAAAGGTAGAGTTCACAACAAACCAGAATTCAAGAAGAAAAACAAAATGGCATGCTTCTACTACAATAAAGTTGAACACTTTAAAAGGAATTGCAGACTGTTCTTGAAAGAAAGAAGAAAACAACAAGGAAAAGACTCTTCAGACTACAAGAAAGATACATTTCAAGTACATGTCACCAAAGAAATCCTAACCACAGTCATCTTGGAAGTAAACATGGTTAGACATGGTGGTGAATGGTGGCTCAATTCTGGAGCAACAAGACATGTTACATTTAACAAAAATATGTTGAAGTCCTTTCAAGGTGATGGTGATGAAAACATTCTCTACATCGGAAACTCATTAACCGCGAAGGTGTTAGGACAAGGAAAGGTAAACCTTAATCTAGCATTGAGGAAGAATCTCACCTTAAACAATGTCTTGCATGTACCTGAGATTTGAATAAATCCAATTTTGGCTAGTTTGCTTGTCAAAATAATCTTTGAATCGGATAAATTTACCTTGTTGAAAAAAGGGATGTATGTGGGCATGGGATATGTTTCTTGTGGAATGTTCAAATTTAATATTATGAATGAAAGTGATTCTTCTATTTATATTGTTGATTCCTTTAATTTGTGTCATGCTATATCATGACATGTTAATTTTAAGTCCATAGTAAGCATGATAAAATCAGGTTTACTTCCTAAATGTCTAAATGGGAAATTAGATAAATGTGATATATGCATAAAATCAAAGATTACTAGAAAACCATTTCATAAAGTAAAAAGAAATATGGAATTCTTAGGATTAATACAATCTGACATATGTGAAATAACTAGTTTGAATACTAAAGGAGGTAAAGAGTATTTTATTACTTTTATAAATGACTTCTCTAGATATGTTTTTGTATATTTAATTAAAACAAAAGATGAGGTATTGAGTAAATTTGAATTTTTCAAAACTGAAGTTGAAAACCAATTAGAAATAAGAATTAAAATACTTAGATCAGATAGAAATGGTGAATATACATCAAATGAATTTACAAGTTTTTATGAAAAACATGATATAATACATCAAATTATAGCCCTATATACACCTCAACAAAATGGGATAGCGAAAAGAAAATGTGAACATTAGTAGAAATGGTAAAATACTATAATACTAAATTTAGGTTTACCTAATAGCTATTGGAGAGAAACATTACTAACATCTTGCTATATTTTGAATATGATTGCACATAAAGATACTAAAATTACACACTATGAACTTTAGAAAAAACATAAGTCAAACTTAGAGTATCTTAAAGTATGGGGGTGTAGAGCATTAGTAAGATTACCAAATCCTAAAATACAAAAGTTATGAGACAAAACCATAAAAAATGTATTTATAGGATATACTCATAATAGTAAAGCATATCGTTTCTTATCTATAGAAGATAGAGATTCAAGTACTAAACATTTTATCATAGAATTAAAAGATGTGGTATTCTTTGAAAATGTGTTTTTGTACAAGAAAACAAGTATATCTAATATATCTAAAGATCTTAATAGAAAAGAAATAGTAGAGGTAGAAAAAGTACAACCTAAAAGAGGTAAAAGAAAAAGAAAAATATCTTATAATCTAGGAAAAGACTTTTATTTATATTTAGTAGAAGGTGATTGAAAATGAAATCACAAACTCAGTAATGCTACTAGATATAAATGAAGATCCTAAAACTTTTAAGAAAGCCATGAGTTCTAGAGATGCTTCATTTTGGAAAGAAGCGATTAATGATGAGATGGATTCCATCATGTCTACTCAAACATGAAAATTAGTGGATCTACCTCCAGTGTGTCAACTAATAGGTTATAAGTGGATATTTAAAAGGAAATTAAGAGCAAATGAATCAATTGAAAAGTTTGAGGCTATGTTAGTAGCCAAAGGTTTTAAACAAAAGGAAGGAGATGATTATTTTGATATATATGCTCCTATAACTAGAATAATAACTATTAAAATCTTAGTTGCATTAACTACTATTTATGATTTAGTTGTATATCAAATAGATGTCAAAACTGCATTTTTAAATGGTGACTTAAATGAAAAAATTTATATGGAACAACCTGAAGGTTTTGTTATAACAAATCAAGAACATAAAATATGTAAATTGATTAAGTCACTTTATGGCTTAAAACAAGCCCCAAAGCAAGTTTGATAAAGTAATACAATCCTATGGATTTAGAGTAAATGAAACTAATAAATGTATTTACTAAAAATTTGTTGAAAATATAATTATGATCATTTGTTTATATGTTGATGATATGTTAATTTTTGGAACTGATCTAAACATAATCTTAGATATTAAAAGATATATATCATCATGTTTTGTTATGAAGGATATGGGTAATGCAAATGTTATTTTGGGTATCAAATTAATAAAGAATAGTAATGATATAGTACTTACACAGTCTCATTACATTAAATATATTCTTAAAAAGCTTGATTGCTTTGATTATAGACCTATATCTATACCATTTGATCCATATGTAAAGCTAACAAAGAATAAAGGAAGATGCATAAATCAATTAAAATATGTGAGTGTAATTGGTAGTTTTATGTATGTTATACATTGTATAAGACTAGATATAGCTTATATTGTTAGTATGTTAAGTAGATATACTCATAACCCTAGATACTGACAATGGAAAGTTGTAGATAAAGTATTTAGATATCTAAATAAAACAGTAAATTATGAGTTATATTATCAAAAAAAAAAAAACATGATGTGTTGGAAGGATACACAAATGCTAGTTGGATATCTAGTTTAGATGATTCAACTAGTGGATAAATATTCACTACAGGTGACACTGCAGTATCTTGGGGATCCAAGAAACAAACGTGCATTGTTCATTCTACTATGAAAGTAAAGTTAATTACATTAGTGGTTGCGGGCAAAGAGATGGAATGGATAAGAAACTTTCTTTATGAAATATCATTATGACATAAACCAATGCTTGTTATTTCTTTGCATTGTGATAGTGAAGCCACTTTGCTACGAGCGTACAATGGTATGTATAATGAAAGTCTAGACATATTAGTCTAAGACACTCATATGTGAGGGAACTTCTGAAAGATGGAGTAATCACATTGAAATTTGTTAGATCGAAAGAGAATTTAACGGACTCCTTTACCAAGGGTCTTCCAAGGGATATGATCTGGAAGTCATTTAGGGGGTGGGATTAAAGCCTATAAATTAAGTTGACTATGGTGAAAACCCAACCTGTAATTAGGTTTAACAAGAAAAACAAGCCATAGAATTCAACGGTATGTGTTAAAACAGAGAGATAATAATATCTCTAATCCATCCACAATTAATGCATGTCTGCATGGATAAATGAAGGTGAATTTAAATACTCTTGATGGGTCTATATCTGTATAGAGATGTGTAATATTTGTAGATAGACTCACCTATGTAAGTGTGGAAGTGAAGCCACCTCCTATGAGACTTAAGACTTGGTCTACTAGAGCACTTACTAAATAGCATAAAAGAATAAGGTCATAAATGTGTTAGCAATGCTTGAACAATAGTAAGGTGAATCATGTATTCGATATACCTGGTTTAATTAAAATGGGGTCCTTAGTTCAAAACTATGGTTACTAAACATCTCGACAAACTTTGATGTATTTGGACTAAGTAAAGGTTCAAGTTTGTGTACACCTTCATCTATGCACAATTTGCAATTTACCCAGAATTATATACAAGTTCCTTTGTCATTTTTTTAAATTTTCAAAATGGTAGGGGATTATTGGAATTTTGAAACATTTAAGGGGATGGCTCAGGCATATGCCCGATGGATCGAGAGGGTAAGGCCTAATCAATCGAAAAGCATAAGCCCGATCGATTGGGAAGCTATCCTCAATAGAAAACCTACAACGTAACATTACGTTTTTTGTCCATTCGTTTATGGAAAATGTGCAGACGTGTCCAAGGCGTCTGCAAACATTCACACATGACTATTCAACAATGAATGTGTGTCAAAAACGTCTATAAACATGTTTCATGGTGTCCCTATAATTTTTATAAAAGAAAGATAATCCCTAACATATACTTTAACTTAAAAATCTGTATCTCTCTCATCTCTTTGTAAACCTCTTTTCTCTGTGAAACTCATTATTCTCTCTGTATACATTTATGGAAAATTAACTTTTGGTGTTCAAGGGTTGATCTCACGGTGCTGCAAACCACCGATCAACAAGACAACTTATGTTGGGTCCGTTTTATCCTAGAGACAAGTTTGCTGACTCATTGTAGTCTTTATTTCTTTCAAGAATAGAGTAGAGAGTGGATATTATCTCAAGGAAAGCGTGATCCATGACTCAGGCATTATTACTCATTCATCTTGTCAAATCCCTACAACCAATTCTCAGTTACTAACAATACATTTACAACCACCATTGATAAGATGTCTAGATTTCACATTTCACTATTCTATATTCATACCATTGAAATAATTGGTATAATTGTAACCAAATGTAGGAACAGGCTACACAGTTCATATTAGGGTACAATTTGAAAGCCTAGAAAGATGAGAATGAAGAAACAAGGAAAAAAATGGAGCTATATGAATTGGCTCTTGAATGAACTGATAGGTTACTGCAGGATCTCCAGATTAACATGTTTATATTCGTTACAGTAGACTCAAGAACGCTTTACCTCAGGGACTTATGGTTGGCTTCACTCCTTACAAATGTAGTGATTGGCGCCATTTAATCATAACCATCAACTGATTCTAATGCTTTTTAGGCTTTCTCATTAAACTATGTGGATTCAACTAGCACCAACTCTTTACAAATGCAATAATTGGTCTTCATTGTCCATGACTGAACCGTCTCAATTGACTTTCCCTAATATTCTCAACTATTGGTACTACCCCAAGTTCCTACAATTGCTTCACTTTGATTCCATCATTTCTTGTCTTGCAATTCCTCCATCCCAACATTCTCATCTTGTTTTACAGATTCTATGCATATGTTGTTTCTAACTTCAAAAAATATAGTGAGTCTATACTCTTACCAAAAAAAAAAAAAAAATTTAATTATAGTGATAAGCATCGATCAAAACACATATAAGATGTTTATTTACAACTGATGGTAGGAAAAAAGAAAATAAAAATCATGATTTTTTACTTGTAAGCCTCCAGATAGTGATTTCAATCAGCCACCAGTCAATTTTGAGAAAAATTCACCAGTCAAATTGGTTCAGGGAAGCCTCCTGGTATAGGGCATAGGGGTCCCCACTTGACACATCAAAGGTGCCACTTTCACTGCTGTAAAAAACAATTCCAAAATTTAAAGTTTTTTAAATAAAATAAACCACAAAACACAAAATCATGACAAGTAGAGAGCCCTAGACCAATTGGCTTCCTAACCTTCCTTGAAACAATTGGACCATGTGAATTTTCTATTTTCAATCTAATTACACTGTACCAGATCAAAAAATTGGCAAGTTATGTGTACTCAATGTGGGATACAGTCTCCACAGTTCAAACGGCTGAATCACAACCACAAAAGTGGATGTAGGTGGGGTTTATGTTAGTGTAATATGTATGTGTATGTTGTCAATTCCATTTTATATTGTAAAAGTACATGTATGTAGTCGGTTCATGTGCAGTCTTACATGTATAAATTTATAACTGTAAATCGTAAGTCATGTAAGTCTATGTCTGGAAAGAAGTTCAAGAGGCATATTGTTCAAGACCGGATGAGGAAGGACCATAAACGCAAGAGACAGTAAAGCTACAAATGAAGATTTCAAAAAGTCTTAAGCTCCAAAGAAAGGTGCCTTAAGAACTAACCATATGTTTTAATGATAGAATGACTAGAAATGTCAGATGGTACGTGTTCATAAGTGAGACCAACATCAATGACCTTCGGTGGATCAGAGAAGAAATTTCCCCCATAAACCTTAGAAGGAACCCTAATAGTCACCTTGAAGAATTGAGCTAAAAAGGTAAAATTATATCGAACTAACAGGTTTGATTGATCGAAAGTGGCTCGATTGATTGAACAAAATGGGTCTCTTGGAACTGAGAATCATTTGATCAATCAAAAGGTCCTAAATCGATCGAGCGGATTAAGATTTTGGTTGAGAACCATTTTATTGATCACTCGAATCAAACTCGCATAACAACTAGTTTTTTTTTACCATTGTAAAGAGATGTTGGGGATCTTCTACGATTGTTTTTTTACGCCCTATAAAGTTAGAGGTCCTCCCAACAACTAAAAAAAGAAAATAAAAAAAGGTGAATCCTTGACCATTTCATATTAGAAAATCTATTAATCCATAAAAGGCAACCACTGTAGATGACCTTAGAGTTTGAAACTCTGGTATATCTTATTTAAGGTCATGTAACGTAGCTTTCTCAACCTAAGGAACATCACTGGGAAAGCTTGGAGATCATGTTTGACAGTTAAATCATCATCTACATTGAAGAGGTGAATCTTTCCATTGAATTGAACATCATTGGCATATCTACTTACAAGGAAGTCCATACAAAAACTGGAAATTCTTCATATACATACTTGGACGTGTCCATCGGAGTCATTGGACACCAAAGCATCCATCATAGTCTCTGGACACTATAACTCCCACTGGAGTCACTAGGTACAATTCATGACATGTCCATAAGAGTCACTGAACACGGGTGCATCCATCAGAATCATTGGGTGCGAATCACTCGTGGAGGAAGTCCGTTGTGTGGTATCACTTGTAAGGAGATTTAGGAATCACTAACTTGTATATAAATTTAAGTTTTGGTTGGTTTCTTGTCATAGATTATATGTTTTAATCTATTAATAAAAAAATCAATACAGCTCGAGGAAGAGCTTTCCGATAGTAGCATAGGGACAAGAGTGTTGTCAAACCACTATAAATTTGTATCTCTGTGTGATTGTGAATATGTACCTCTTTTACTTGTATTGGTGTGATTGATTGCATCTCTAACGTATATTATTGATTCATGTGTTAAATAATTAAATTTGTTAAAATCAAAGTAAATATATAAAAAAAAGGGGGAGATCCTATTCAACCCCCCCTCCTCCCCCTTCTTGATCATTTAGATACTGAACCCCTAGGAATTTCAGTTTGAACCATCTCTAGTCTGAATGGACTGATATCATTACCACTACCAATCAAGGCATGACAAAGGACGTTTTCATTAATACATATAGGTTAAAGAAGGGTGCTATTATAAATATACAATAAATATGTATTTGTGTATTCCTTTATTAATACACCATTTGTCAAATATTGTATCACTTCTTGGACATATTGGCATTCTATCAGTCTGAATTATCCATTCAGACTAGAGATCTTGTGAACCCAGTGTAGGTGTGATTTGACTTAAGTTTGAAATTCAAATATCAAGGGTGTCAAATCACAACCACGTTTGTATATATGATTCAACCTTTTGAACTGTAGATGGATTTCAAACTGTAGATGATTTCTTCTCATACATCGCATGCACCCTCAATATACAAAATGTAAACAATTTTATCTCGTACGTCACATGTACCCTTGATATACAAACTATAAGGGTTATGTTTGGATACAATAACAGAGACCACATGTGAGTAGTGAATTTAGTGCCTTTTCGAATCTTGGCCAGTGGCATACCTAGTAGGGCTACAAACAGACCAGATATGAGCATATCCGTATCCTATCCAATATCGAATGGATATTATAAATTATATCCGTATCTTATCCACTTAAGTAATCTAGATTTCGGATATCCGAAAAAAAAATAGGCAATTCCATAGATGTCGTCGTAACCATCATCAGTGTTGTCTTCCCTAACCCATTTCTATCGTCACCAAGATCACCGATGTCAAATGGCTTGACAACGATGTTGGATGGATCGAAACACCATCTCTTCTCTTATGTGGTGGGGGTGAACTTCCGCTGCTACAACATAATTGTAGTAGTACCTATGGTTGCCACCATGGAGGGCTGGGATTAGGTACGAATGAAGTTCATACAGATGTATTAGAATGGCATCAGGGGGCTAACACATCAGTGCCGAAAAGTGTCCTAACATTTTTTGGGGGGTGCCTATCACTTTTCAGCACCAATGTGCCCACCCCCTGATGACATTCTAATACATCACTATGAATTTCATTCGTACCTAATCTTCACCGTACCATGGATGGAAAGAGAACAGTTATGAAGTAAAGAGTTTATGTATTTTTAAGGTTTTAGTTATTAGGCTATATAAGCCTGTTTGATTAGTTTTAAATCCAATGGTCCATACTCTATATTCTATATATTGTTATATTTAAATGGATCGTATCAATAAATATCTGTATCCTATCCGATATAAACAGATATTTTGATAAACAAATCAGATAAGCTTATTTCGGAATGGATGCGGACCGGAACACAGATATTTTCCGGATAACTTGCAGCCCTAATACCTACCCTTTTCATAACGCCCAAGACCCTTAACACTTAACAGTCAATCCATATCAATGCTAGCTACCACGCGAATGGCCCACACCCAACTCTCCTCCAAGTCTCGCAAGCAGACCTTACAGCTAACAACACAGAAGATAAATAAAGCCTGTAAGTTGTAACAGTATACAAGGGGTAGCACTTGTCACCTGAGGAAAAATCCACAGATACTTCTGTTATGGGTAGCTAACACCAAGTATTGCACCTTTGAAGAGTGATCTGGTGCAAGTAAAAGGTCTTGAAAAGGAAAAGAAAGCCAAAAATGACTTAGGTTAAATAGGGAGGAAAGACATGATTACTTAAAATTTAACACAAGATAGTCTTAGAATGTTAAGGTGAAATAGGATTCGTGTAACCGATCCTAATTAGTTGAAATGAGTTTTTATTGAATTGAATAGGGTTTTCATACAAAAAAAAAAGGGTTAAATAGTATGTTATAAAGTTAGTTTCTCACCTGATTGAGCATACCAAATACGGTAAAATCTAAGCAAAATTCAAATAATTTTGTGTTTAAAATTAAAAGGTGAAAATGAGAGGCCCGCACAGATAAAGGATAGCAACTTACACAAAGAAGAGCAAAGTAGAATATCATACCTAACAGGGTAATTAGTATCAACCAGCAGAAAGAACAACGGGTAATATAGAGTACCTATACCGAATAATGCTACATGTTGATGTATCGGGAGCCTGTACAAATGAGACTTAATAGCTGCCGGAACAGAGTGTTCTGTTATCTATGTCATATCTACATCAACTTGCATCCAGAACAGATAGCATCATTAAGGGGTCTCTTCATCCTCTTGCACATCAATGCGCGGAATGCCCGCTCCGTCAGTGTGGTCCCTACCGAAACCTTTACTATAATAATAATCATCCAGCCTATCAGCCTGCCCATATAAGGCATGATGTGTCATTGATCTTTGTCCACTCCTCTGCAGCTCCTTGTGAGAGTAATGGTGCCGCAACCGATCTGGAGATTCCTCTGGAGACAAAACATTTTATCCTTGAGCTTACTAGCTAAATAAAATTGAGAAACAAGAGCATACAAGGACTAGATGGAAACGTAACTCACCACCATCTGACACATCAGCAAGTTTATCAAGTGCTTCAAGAATGGCTCTTTCGTGCTCCTACTCCAAAATCATTAAGTTCACATTGTATTGATTTTGATCAGAATTTTAAAATCTAAGTTTAAGCTCAAGGCATTAACTGATGATTCAACAAGGAACGTCACACCAACATGGTCTAGCAAAAGGAAATAAAATTACTTTGAGGATTAATTTTGCCTTCTCTACTTGAACTGGGTCGGGGTCCTCTCCACCATAGACTACTCTCTCAACCTGCCAGGCAAAACAAGTTGATATTAAATTGCAAAACAAGACCTAGTGGAACTTTAAATGAAAGAAAAAGAAAGTAATTATTCATGAGGATAAACTTAGAATTACATTTAAAAATAAAACGTCTTTACACCCAAGAAAAGAAACAAGTATGCTGAAAAAATTAATCTGATTTATAGACAGCAACGGGTGGGTAAAGAAGGAATGAACCTTCAGATGCAGAGTTATCATAAACAATACATATGGAGATAACACAATCCTGCCAAGGGTAGGGCTGGCAGATCCTGTTGATCAGGTAGAATTTCGACACAGAACATGTGACCTTAAACAGAACCCATGGCAAGCTGAAATGGAGCCCAAACCTGCAGAATATAGGTGGGGCAGATAAGGATGTTGGGTTGCCCAGTTGTTCGGGCCAAACCAACCTCACCCCGGCACTTAGTGGGCCTAATAACCTGACCTGCAGGTCAATAAACAGCTAACCAAGCTTCTTCTACCAGGGTGGAGGTGAAAGAAAGATGGTAAGGTTGGCCACTTCAGATCAAGAATTGCCAGCCCTAGCAAATGCTGAAGTACATTAATTTGTATATCTACTAACACCTAACGGTTTTGGGAGAGTTGGTTAAATTACTGTCAACATGGTATTGGAGCCAAGTTTTGGTTGCGAGTTGGAATCCCGGTGGAAGTATTTTCCCGGATGTAGTGTTGTGCGCTTGTGTACACGTTGTGTGGACTCGTACCTAGCTCCCCAAGTGTGTTCCTAGTAGAGAAAAGTGGTCCTCCTGAGGGGGGTGTTGAAGTATATTAATTTGTGCATCTCCTAATACCTTGAGATTTGGGGAGTGTTGGTAAATTTACTGTCAACAGCAAAGGGTCATTTCAATAGGTCAGTAAATACCTATAAATAAAGAACTTGCAAGAAAACAATGTGCCATGAAAAATCTTCTCTTCAGATCAAACTACTACTAAAATTATTGAAAGGTGCAAGGAGAAAAAAAAGGAAAAACGAGCTAAACAATTCTTAAGAGAGTAAAAGGACAAACATCATGGAAATTTTTAGAATAAATTGGTTGAGGATGTGGAAGGATGAATATTTAGGTTTCTGAGGTCTACAAAGCAATATGTGCATTAATATGAGCAATAATTGCATGTTCATGGTCATAACATAATATTACAATTATTCATCAACTAAGGGGCATAAACTTCTTTTTTTTTATAAGCAAAGATAAGAATTCACATCAAAAGCAAGGGAAAAGGCATCCCTGATCAAATATACACAGGTTTAATATAGCTTCATAAAACAAACAAAATACAGCACCCAAACCCAGAACTGTCACTAAAACAAAGCTTTAGGACATTATATCAGACTGTATCAGCTCATATTTCAAATCTATGAGACAATTATTTTGAAGTTCCTTCTTGTTTAACACCCAAAGACAGCATCTTTGCCCCTGAAGACCCTGTATGCTGATTCTGAGTAATTTTGGGAATCTATGCTATTCCTTTCCAGTCATATATACCATATGCCACTGCTAGAAAACCCCTTCAAAGAATTTTCCCTCCCCTACTGAAACCCAGGATCCTCCAGCCCTGTACCAACTACCAATGATCTAAGGTCTCTAAGAAACATCAATGACAACCCAAATCCTGCTAGGACAGAATTCCAAATTTCCCAGGCAAAATTATAATGGAAAACTCCCCATCCAGTGCAAAACAGGCAAACATTTGGAAGAATATGACCTCTCCTTGCCAGGTTGTCAACTATCTAAATACTAGACAACATGACCGTCCTTGAGAACTGCACCTTTGTAGGGACCATATGAACCAACATGTTTTCCCAAGGAAAGTCCATATTCGTGTGATCATTATACAAATAATAACTGGATTTAAGCCCCTGATGTTGAGAATGGTTTTCTCTGTCAAGTCTTTCTATTCAAAGTTGGGTATCCCAGCCCCTATTGTCTGTCCTTCTCATCTCATTTGGAGCACGGTTTTTCCAATGAAGATTTCGTTTTTTGTTTGGTTTCTGTGGTGGGACTGCGTTCCATCTATGGATAATTTGATTCGGAGAGGTTTTGTCACTCTAAACCAATGTGTTATGTGTGGCTCTGCGAGTGAGTCTTCAAGTCACCTCTTTATTCATTGCCGGGGGGTGGAATTTTTGTGTCATTACATTCTTAGACATTTTCATGTGCAGTGGGTGCCTCCGGGGTCTTTAAGGCTTCTCTTCAATTCATGGTCCGGATTCTGGTTTCCAAACCTGTCCAGCCTGGGTGAGGAGGTTTGGAAGGTGGTGCCTCATGCTATTTGTTGAACTCTTTGGGAGGAGCACAACAGCCGCATCTTTCAAAACCTGTCTGCCCCTCCTGGGAAGTTGGTCGAATCCATGGTTTCGAAGATCCTTTGTTGGTTGCTGGCTGCTTCTCTGTGCAGATACATCTCCTCCAGAGTATGGGTTTTTGAGTGGAGTTCCCTGATTTTCAATGATGCTTGAGTTGGTCTTGTTGGGCTGTTGTCGTTTCTTTTTGTTTGTGAGCTCCTGGCTTGGGCATTTCTCATGCTCTGGCCTTGGAGTCTTGTAGTCTCTTTCTTCTCAAATATATTTCATTATCTTTCGAAAAAGAAAAAAAAAAAAAACAGGATTTAACAGAAAATATTCCATTATATAGCTTCATCCACCTTCTGCTCTCTTCCTCAACGGTTCTTAAATGATGATTTTCCAGAATACCAAGGAGGTTGACCATGGAATTAATTTCCCAATCACTCAAATCTTCTTCACAATTGTAGAGACCACCTAACTCCCACCCCATCATTAGACAAATAGTCAGCAATCGAGACTTTCTTGTTTCTGGCCATTCTAAAAAAGTCAGGAAACTCAAATCTCAAGGGAGATTCAGTACACCACCCATCCTTCCAGAAGAGTACTGGAACCCATGCCTACCTCAATGTGAACGCTTCCATAAATAAATTCAGTTGAGACATAAGATCTTTCCAGCAGCTTCTACTATAGGTCAAGTTACCTGATCAGTTTCTCAAGTATTCATCAGGCCATACTTAATTGATATTAACCGTCTCCACAACTGTCATCTGCCACCCAGTTGAGACATACGACCTTTCCAGCAGCTTCTACCATAGATCATAGTTACCTGTTTGGTTAATACTTAATTGATATTAGCTGTCTCCACAACTGCCATACGCCACCCCAAACCACCAAAGTTATTAAGAGAGGAGAATTATTTATAAAACAATTGTGTATGATGTCCACTCCCACCTTCACTCTTCAACTGGCATACACGATCCAAAGAGATTAGTTGATACCCAAAAGCTTCCTTCCATCTATTCCTAAGAAAATCCCTATGATATTTTCTCAATGGCCTCTGCCACCAACCCTAGAATGACAAATAAGGACAAGTAATAAGTGGGTAAACTAGCAAGCACAGCCCTAATAAAAGTTACATTTCCTCCTTTTGATAGTTCATACATTTCCAACCTGATAATGTGGCTCTTGAAACTACCCGTTTGCTCTTGCTTCACCACTTTTTTTATAGACAAAGAAGAAATTTTATTAAAAACCAAAAGGCAGCACAAGCAGTACAACCTGAAAACAGAGAACAAACTAGCAGAAAATCAAGGCATCCCACTCAAACATCCAATCAAAACAATTTACATTTCTGAATTCCTGCAAGTAAGAAACCCAATAAAACAAAGAAAAGGCACTATCGGCAACTTGTAAGAGTCCAAAGCAAAACCATCAAAAATCCGCCTATTACGCTCCCTCCAAATGGACCAGCAAAAGATCACAGGAATTGCATACCAAAGGATTCAACTCGGCCACCCTATCGCTGCACCACAAGTCAAGAAGGCTATCCAAAGAATATAGTATCGCCCACAGCCTTCGAAACCTATGAAGGAAAAAAAATCCCAAAGCAAAGTCGAGACCTTGCAATGTATAAATATGTGGCTCACCGACTCTCCATCCTCCAAGGCATATGAAGCATCTGTTTTTTTTTTTTTTATGAGAAAAAAAACTTTATTAGAGATCAAAGGCAAAGAGCCAAAAACATCTTACAAGGAGGGGATGAGCAGTCCCCTCAAGAACAAAAAAAGGCAGAAAAAACCAAAAAAGGATACACGCTCCCAGGGAGAGGCCCGCAAAAAGACTCTGAAAATCAGCTATGTGCTACCTATGGTGATTGCCCAATCTCTAGTCAATGCCCCGTTGGGAAGGCCTTCGTAACCTTTACACCGTTTTACCCAAAATAAGATCCTCTCTTTTGCCCTTTTATACACTTGATAAGCCAGTTCCGAATGACCCCTAAACACCCTGTTATTTCTTTCCCACCAAAGAGACCAACACACTACTGCCAGGACTAGCTTCCATAATCTTTTCCCCATAATAGATAAAGCTGCTACATTCCACGCCTGAAGGAGATCTGACAAATTAGATGGAGCAACAAAGACCATGCCAAAATCATTCACAATACTATCCCACACTTCCCATGCAAATGGGCAATAAATCAACAGGTGAGATGAAGATTCCGCATCTTGGTAGCATAAAAGGCAAATGCTAGGCAAGGAGAAACCTTTACGTTGAAGCATACACATGGTGGAAATCTTCTCCATGGATGTTGTCCAAAGAAATAACTGAACTTTCAGGGGAATAGCATTATACCAAATGTTCTTCCAGGGACCCACGGATTCCTCCCTTGCAGCAATAAACTCGTAACAAGCACTCACCAAGAAAATTCCTCGCTTTCCATTCCTCCATATTCGACGATCCTCCTCTCCTAAGGGGATCCGCACTTCCTGTAAACGCTAAAGCAACTGGGCCACTCTAGGAATTTCCCAATCAAAAGCATTCTTCCTAAGATGCAAGTTCCAAATTACTTCCTCACCCCTTATCTCCATATTCGTAGCCACCATAGAACCAGGGTCTATGGATAAAGCAAATATATCCGGGAATTTCTCCCTTGAAGATCTTTCCCCACACCACACATCTTCCCAGAATTTAATCTGCCTACCATCCCCAACCTCATAACCAAGACCACTTTTGAAAAAAGGGAATAGATTTGAGATACCCCTCCAAGGACTACAACCATGAGACCCCCCAAGATGTACCGGGAACCAATTATTTGCCCCTCCATACTTTGAAGCCACCACGATTCTCCAAAGGCTCTCTACCTCATCCCCAAACCTCCACAACCATTTACAAAGTAGTGCTTGATTCATAGCTTGAATTGATCGAAGGCCACTCACCCATCCTTTTTGGTCTACAAACTCTATCCCAAGCCACAAGGTGAATGCCATTTTCCTCTCGTCCCCTGCGGCAGAGAAAACCCCTTTGAAGCTTTTCCATGGAATTGCTAATTTCTTTTGGCGTCACATAAAGAAAAAGAAAGTAAGTTGGCATGCTAGCCAAAGAAGATTTAATTAGAGTAAGTCTTCCCACCTTTAGATAGATATCTAGTTTTCCACCCTGCCAACCTTTTCCTCATGCGATCAACTAATGGGACCCAAACTTCTTTTTGCTTATATCCGAATCCGAGAGGCATACCAAGATGATTGAAAGGAAGATATCCCATCCTATAGCCCAAGTCCGCCGTTAACTGATCCAAATTTGGAACTGCCCCAATGGCACACAAGAAAGACTTTGATAGATTTAGATGAAAACCCAAAACCACTTCAAAGCACCGAAGACACCTTAGCATTCTAATCTAGCATTGGGAATTGTCACAAAAAATGACTGTATCATCCGTGAACTGGAGGTGGGATATTACTACATCCCCGTTGTCCACAGAAAAACCATCAAACATACAAATCTCCGCTGCCTTCCCCAGCAATCCACCCAAAACACCAACCACTAGGATGAATAAAAGCGGGGATAGAGAATCTCCCTAGCGTAAGCCCCTGCTGCAACCAAAATTAACTTTAGGCACTCCATTAACCAGGACCGAGAACGAGGCCAAATTGATACACTTCCAAATCCAACCTCTCCACTGCACCCCAAAGCCACTTCTCAAGATGTACATCAGGAAATCCCAGTTTACATGGTCATAGGCCTTCTCCAGATCCAATTTGCAAACCACTCCCAGCCTCCCTTCCCTTAGGCAGGCATCTATACATTCATTAGCACATAACACCCCATCCACCATGGACCTCCCTTTCAAGAAAGCTCCTTGCTCCTTGGCCACTATTCCTAGAAGAACCTCAACAAGACAAAGAGCCAAACATTTGGAAATAATTTTGTAGGTGCTGCCTGCCAAGCTAATGGGCCTAAAATCCGACAAATGCTCTGCCCCTTCTTTTGTTGGAATCAAAGAGATGTAAGTGGCATTACTTCCTTTGTCAAGAAACCCCCTATCAAAAAAGTCATGAATTGCTAACATCAAATCACTCCTAATCACATCCCAACATGCCCAGTAAAAGCAAGGGAGAAACCAGCCAGCCCTGGAGCCTTGTCACCATAAAAAATCCAGACTACTTTCTTCACCTCTTCCTCGTCAAACGATCTCTCCAACCATTCTACCTGACCTTCTCGTAAGCACGACATAGAAAGGTCATCCACCTTTGATCTAATAGGTCTCTCCTTAGAATACTGATTTCTGAAATACTCTTCCACATATGTCTTGACAACCTCCTCATTAGCCTCCCGAATGCCCCTAATCCAAAGATAATGAATGTCATTCACGTTCCTCCTCGGATTAGCCATCTTGTGAAAGAATTTAGTATTACCATCTCCTTCCTTAACCATTGCACCCTCGATTTCTGGCGCCACATCACCTATTTCATCTCAAGGATTCTGTCAAATTCTGATTTTGCTAACTTCCTAGCCGATATGATCTCGTCCAAAGCACCTACCTCCTCCAAGCTATCCCACTTTTGGATCTCCTCTAAACAAGTCTTTTTCTTCTTCTCAATGTTCCCAAATACATCTCTATTCAACACCCGCAATTTCTCACGAATCCCTTTCAACTTCAACCGAAACCTCTGGCCTGGAAGACCCCAAACCTCCAACTCCTCCCACTAGCCATGAATAAGCTCCACAAAGCCTAGATGAAGGAGCCACATATTCTGAAATTTAAAAGGATATGGGCCCCCCCTTTTTGGTTCATCCCCTCCTTTTAGAAAAATTCGAGAGTGATCTGAGTGATCAGATCCAGGACAGAGAAAAGCGATAGCAATAAGAGGCAAGAAGTAGTCATCCCAATCTGCTGACACCCGGAATTTGTCTATTTTGCTCAATGATGGTCTTGCTTGGAAATTCAACCAAGTATATCTGGCCCCCGATAAAGGAATGTCCATTAATTCGTTCCTGTCTACGAAGTCCCTAAACTCATCCATTCTTCTAGTCCTTCTCGATGCTCTATGTCGCTCTTCAAGGTAGAGGACCTCATTGAAGTCACCCCCTACACACCAAGGAAGTTCCCTGCAATTTTTTATGACTTTCAACTCTTGAAGAAAAAGCTTCAAAGAATCAACCCCCGAAGGACCATATACACCCGTCACAATCCATTTTTGCTACTCCCCCTTAATTGCACCCATAACAGACACTGAAAAATTATCCACCCACGAAACCTTTTCCTCCACTACATCTGCATTCCAGAAAATCAGCACACCACCCGCTGCCCCTATAGAAGGCAGATAAGACCACCCAGGATTCTCGAAAGGACAAATGGTTCTAATAACTTCAGAGTCAATCCTCGAAAGGTTAGTTTCTTGAAGAATAATCATGTCTGGCTTATGGTGTTCAACCAAATTCCTGACCTGTCTTTGTCTATCTAGGTTTCCCAAACCTCTGGAAACCTCTCACATTCCAGGAAATAATAGAACACTTCATGAGGACACTGCATGGCACCCACGTGTCTTACAATTTGAAACCTCCCCCTCCTGAACCCCTTTCCAGTTATAGGACAAAACCCACCTCAGGTTCTTAACTTCACGGTGGATCTTTTCCTCCCTTGACTTTGAGGAAGGGGTTCTTCCACCTAATTAAGCTATCTATCTTTTCTCCAGCTCTACGAATAACTCCCAAGCTAACACTTCCAAACCCTCAAAAGACAGGCCCAAAATCTTGCTCACTTCCTCCACTTTTGACAGAACCCATTTAGATACCGATGCTAGAGGAGTCTCCTCCATACACTGATCAGACCAGGCTACCACCGCTAGCTCCTCGTCATGACCAATCTTCACATTTTCACCAATAGAACGAAAAAAACCCACATCGCCTTTCGCTTCACATGAGGTCAAAGCAAGAGAGTTCAAAAGATCTCCATCTTCAATGTCCTTTTGTTGCTCGTTGATCCCAACAGACTATAAGCTTTCAGAGGCGGCCTAGTTCGACATACGTATTGGATGTAGCTCTTTTCCTGGTAATACAACCTCACAATTCCCTCTTTGATTAAATCGATCCACGGCTTCTGAGTTCCACCCGAGACCCAGCATAGATTCCCAGATTGACGAGCCTCTCAGTCCCCTGTAACTTGTACCTTCCAATGGTTTGAAGGAAATCTTCTCACAGAAATACTCCTGTCTATCGAGACTGGGAGGTTGGACTGACATCCCCCTTGGATCCCTAATTTGACCAAGAATGCATACCTGATTAAAGAGATTCCCTTCCAGCTCCTGAGTTTCCACAGGCACTAGTTGACCTCCATCGGTGCCATTTTCTTCCTAAAGGGGCTCCAGATTCTGATTACCAAAATCTTCCAACTCTTGAGTTGGAACTCTCTCTTGGTAACTCTCCACAACCTGAGTCCCGTTTGCCTCCTTATTTCGACAAGGGGAGCTGCCTAAAAGGGCGGCCCAGTGCACGAGGCTCCCGCTAATGCGGGGTCTGGGGAGGGCAAGATGTACGCAGCCTTACCCCCATTTCTGGAGAGGCTTTTTCCGTGACTTGAACCCTCACCACCAGGGACGCTAATGGTAAGCCTTACCGTTGGGCCAAGCCGAAGGGGAGCTGCCTATATAACACTAAACATTTATGCCCTCACATCTTCTTAAATTGATATTAGGCCTTTCGCTCTGTCACAGATTGCAATGGGATCCTCCCGATTATTGATATTCTCCTTTGCCCCTTTTCCCTAATGAGATTTTCTTTTGACCCTTGGATACTTCCCATTTTACCCCTGGGACCCCCTAGACATCTCGTTTCATTGAGATCCTTCTCCAATATGTTTGCTAGCCCTTCATTATGCCCCTTATCCACCACGATATTTTCCCCAGTAATGGGAAAAGACTTTAGAACCCATGCTTTTGTAGTTAGGGATTTAATAACCCCTTTGTCACTGCTGCTTTCCACCTCTCCTTCCCCATGTCTCCCTACTGAAGGGGAAATGGAGTTTGGATTCTAGTTTCGTGCCACGTCAGGCACTAGCACAACCACTCCATTCCACGATCGTTAGCACTACGTGCAGACCTTGCCGCCCTACCTGCCACCTTTGAATTTTGAATTTTGAAATGGGGTTCAACATCCAAGCTCGTTGTTGTCTTCTCCGGCGACAATTGAACGGCCTGAGGCTTCCTTCCAAGGGAAATTTGCAAGCTGATCTTCTTTCCTCTATCAAATAGAGAAATCAATCATGGAATTTTGTCCAGGTTTCCTCCCCTAACCCCGATCTTCGCAACTTCTACTTCCTTCAGTCTCCTCATGGATTCATCTATTGATATGAAGCCTCCATATAAACCGCCTATAGCTCTGAAGAATCCCATTGTCCAAAAATGGAATGGAAGCCCCCTTATCTCTACCAATCTCTTCCAAGACTCCTAATCACCACTAGACACTCCCGGTGACCACCGACACAGCTCAAGTCTACCTCCAACATCTCCTCCCGGCAAGCTTCGCAGGTTGATCATTTGATTGGCCACAGTTTCCACCTCAGGGAATAGAATGCAGCTGTCTGGGGATAGTTTACACCATTCCAATCTTCTAATATTTAGGATTGCTTTGATCCTGTTACATTCCAATTCCTAGTTAGGCTTTCCCCTTACTTTCCTGCAGATGATAGTCTTCTCCCATAAACCGTATGAAGAATCCGGCCCATAGACTGATTTTATCCCCAACTTACCATCCACCGAGACGATTTCCCCCCAATCGATGGGGCTTCTTTGATGTATCTCTCCTCTAGAGACTTGGCAAGGCACCCTTCTTTCCCTTGGCAGGGGGGATTTGTAGGAACACCCAATGATCCCGAGGAAAAACTCCTCTCAAGCTGCACCACCTGCATGAGACATTGACGGAAAATTTTCCAGCCTACCAAACTATTTCCAGCTGGGATCACCAACGATCTCTCTTTCCCAGATTCTTCCAGTACCAACAACTGCACATATTTCCCTTCTAGAGTTTTCTCGCCGGCGGAATAGAATCACATTCTTTCCTTCCTTCCTAGATCTTATTAGACGATTCTCTAGCGGCAAAGATGTTGCTTCCCCAACCCCCATTTCTGGCAGAAACAGAAATCCTGGACTGATATCCTATCCCCCTCTCAGTAATGCAGATAACTCTCTCTTTCCCTATCCAGTCTACCTCGATGTCAAAGGTCTTGGATTCAATCCAGCAGATTTTCTTCATCACTGACTCTTTCCCTATCCAGTTTACGTTGATAAATTGTCTTTGGCTAGCATCTTGGTCTACTTTTTATCTCTCTTTGTGGCCCCAAGGTTGGTGATCCAATCAATGAAGAAGATTCAAAAGGATTTCTTGTGGAAAGATGCGGACGACAGAGATTGTTTTCTTAATACCTGCAAATAAGAGTGTAGAGGAGTATGAGGATGCATATGGAGGGAAAATCATATGGAGCACACCTTCCATATGATAGATTTTATTTATATATAAGAATCAATATTGTCTATACTATATGGTATAGTATACCCTGTATACATGACAAATCTACCCTCAAAACATGTATACACGTATATACTAACCCTCAACCTAGAGAACAGATATTCAGCATTCCCAGCTTTTCAACTAACATAGAAAACTTCAGGGATTGTTAAAATAAGCATGATTACACATTCATGACTCAAGAAAATACAAAAGTATCTATGTTTAGCAAGAGAGGAATTAAGGACCGGTAGAGGTGCTGCCTAGAAGATATGTTTCGTTATCCATTAACACCCAAAAAGAGGTTTTTTCCTTCTGATTCATGTACTTATTTATAAGGTGGTCACTTCTTCACAAGTCAATCATTCTTTCAGGATTTGAGATATAAAGGACATTAAGAAATAGATTCCCAGCAGTAGGATTTTAGTTTCCTGAATATCAGGCTTTCCACAAACTGGATTGATTTTGCCGACGTGTAGAAATTTTGCACAAATTTTGATCCATGTTAGTGCTTTTGCTTTTAAAATCTTCTGATCCTTTGGAGGATTTTAAACAGATGAAAATGGCCCCGGTGCAACAGTCTTCATCTCAACAACAGCAGGATCAGCTCCAGCAGCAGCAACTGCAACAGGTAGACATGATAACAAAATATCATTTTCTCACTTAAAGTTTTGGGATGTTTCAGTTAATTATTTTCATCAACTGTGATATAACTACTTACTTGGCAGCTTATTATGAACTTGTTTTATCGAAGTTAATTCTTTCCTGCGTTAAGCCAATCTATGTTCGGTGACGGTTTATAATATAACAGAATAACAGGAAAAGGAAACAACCTTCTTCCTCTGGAGCTGCTAACAGTACTGGTACTGGAAATACAGTGGGCCCTTCCCCTAACTCCCCACCTTCAACTCCATCGACTCATACACCTGGTGAAGTGGCGGCTATGGTGGGTAGTTTGCCGCATGTTAACAGTATGCCAAAAAGTTTGCTGATCTATGGTCCAGATGGTACAGGTGGTCTTGGATCATCTTCAAATCAGCTGGTATGCCTTTCTAAAATTTTCTTATACACATAACCCAAAAAATATGTAGCAAGGACATTATATTTTCTAAAATAATGTCGTATCATACACATGTGCCAAGTATGATAAGACCTTTTTCTTCATTGATTCACAAGTGTGGTATACGTATTTCTAATTTATTAACTTTTAGCTGTTATTTATATCCTCTTTATATATTTGTTAATTTTGTATCAGCACATTTATCAATCAAGGAAAGAAACAAAAAATAGAAAAGAAAATGTGAACCTATTGAACTCAAATCGTTTAAGATACCTCTAAATTATTAGAATAAACTGTATGGTTGTGTCTGTGTATTGTTGGGATCAGTGTATCTAACACCAATAAAAAAAGGGCGGCCCAGTGCACGAGGCTCCCGCTAACGCGGGGTCTGGGGAGGGCAAGATGTACGCAGCCTT
>JAOXJP010244745.1:0-22744 GCA_025762735.1 Platanus orientalis | reverse complement strand
ATATACTATTGATAATTTTAAAATAATTAGTATATTATATATAATACATATATATTATGTATGTAAAAGTTCGGGCCGGGCTGAGGTAAGCCCAAGCCCGACCCTCAATAAAAGTTTGGGCCTCGGGGTGGTCTCGGGCCCTTGTCGGGCCTAGTTCGGGCCAGTCTTTTTCGGGCCAATTTACAGGCCAGCCCAACCCTAATCATATGGCATTTGGTTGGAATCCACATAACAACATAAACACCCACTGCCCCTTCTTTTGGCAATATGGCATCACAACCTTTGATCATCTAATCTAATTTTCCTCTTTTTGTCACTAATCTAATCTAATATAATCAACATATTATACTACCCCCCCCCCACCCCAAAAAAAAAAAGGTGCTACATGAATACCCCTTCATTTTTCTTTGATTTTTCCTTATTTTTGAGAGGTTTTGTTTGAATTTGTAGAATTGGAGAGCGGAAATAGAATTGGGGGACATAATTAGTTTTCCACCATTTGGATATATAATAGGAATGATGGAAATGGAATTGCTAATTCCATTATGGAAGTCAAGAGTGGAAAATATAGTTCATTATTTCATTTCTATTGATTTGAAATCCTTAGAACCCATATGTTTTGCATCAAAATACATGTTTTCCAAAGAATTCCCATTGTTTTCCCTTGAAAAGCCGTGTTTTTGGCTGCCTGATAAGGTGGGAATACCACCTAGAAAACCACCCTCGATTGTAGCATTTTCTGTCCAGCTCATCACTCCCCTCTTTTAAAACCATATCTGCATTCCGGCCATTTTGGTCGGAATCACAAGAATTCCAAAGGAAAAATCCCCAATGGTTATGCCCAACACTCATAATTTTCACCATTTTTTGCCATCAACAACTAGAGAGAGCAACTAGTTTTTTCTGTAAGTGCACCCTCTCTCTCTCTCTCTCTCTCTCTTACTAAGGTCCTACCTTTCTCTGGGCCTCTGTAATTTTTAAGGTTTCCAATCTTCATTGATTTTGCATTTGGGTGGGTTTCAGAGGTTGAAGTTTCCTTAAAGTGGGTTTTCGATACTTGGCAATTCAAGGACAAAAGTCAAGATTGAAATGCTTGAATTCTAGACAATCTCTAAGATTTCTCAAATGTAATGTGTAATTTTGTATTAGGGTTGTTTGGAAGTGTGGTCTAAGACATATAGGACTGATTTGTTGACATTGTACCAAAATCTCAAATAGCCTACCAAGGAAGACATGTGAATCCAACAACTTTCTAGGCAACCAGACAACCAACACTGGAAAATATATTAGGAATCCGTTAACGTATTAGATGGTAATTAGAAAGAAAATTTTTCTTTGATTCCTTTTCCAATAGAATTAGAATCTTTGGCAGTTTCCTAGTACTTTCCTTTTCTGGGTAATTCCCATGAAACAGACGAAGTCTTAGGGAAAGTGAGTTATTTATCAATCCCTCATTTTTGGACTAGAAAGTAGCATGACAAATAGGTCTATACATCAGGTTAGGATGGGTTAGACCAAGGTTAGAGTGAACCCAAATCAAATAATAGCACATGGACCCAAACTCAGCCCATTCTGAAAAGGTGGCTTCGGGGCAAGTTTGGGATTGTCCAAATTTCAAAGCCATGAACTGTTAAAATTATAAATAAATATCTAATTACAAAAAAAAAAAAAAAAAATCAGTAACACTTGATTTCTAATTTATACTACAGTTCAATCCATGTTGGGCCATTTGAGTTGAAAGCAACATTGGGCCTAAAACTTAAGCCTAAACTTAGCCCATCCCGAAATAAAATTAACCTAGCCTGCCTAAAGTTTAGACCAAACAGTTTAGGCTTCGAGATAGTCTGGCTCAAAATGGACTCAACTGATCTTAATGTGGATCATATGCTAATGGAGATCTATATGGTCAACTCAAAATTAAATGTAACTTATTCTAATTTGGTTCAAGATCGCTTAATATTCAATCCCAGGGTTGCAATGGAAAGAAGAGGTTAGGTTTTCATCAAATTGATGCCCTTGATGGAAAAGTACGAAGAAAATTTGTTTATTTTCCAATTCCAAGGATCTTAACAGGTTAATCCAAATAGTAGATTTCATTTAAGTGGAATTCAATTCGGCGGATTTCATTTCAGTAGGTACATTTTATTTCCATAAATCCAAACATAACCTTGTTTTTTCTCACACGAACACACACACACATGTAAAACAAATCCTTTTTTCAGCATGCAGTGGATGTCTCAAACTCTTATTTTATTTCCTTTATCTTTCGCTCTATAATACTTCCTCTTCTTACAAAGTTTTTTCTTCTTCCAAAAGAATGATGGATCGGCTGGCATTTGGTACGTCCCCTTGTTGACCTGTTATGGTCCTGGCATATGTAGTGATCCACATGTGGCTTAAAAAAGTAATCTACACTTTTTTGGTAGATGATTTCCACTTTTTTATGCCATGTATCAGTTATTGCATATGCCATGACCATAACAAGTCGATAAGGGGACGTACCAAATCCCTCGGGAAGATGAATTGAGGAAATCGGGGGAAAGGGTCATAAAGGAGTTCAAAGGTATTGCAAATTTCAATCATCCATTTCCTTTGAATTCCAATCATGTACTCAATAGTTAAACCAATACTCTACTACCTATTAAAAGAAAGAAACATAAATGAAAAACACGAACAACAACAAGAGACCTTGACAAATGCATTCATATTTAACTTAACTGGTTTATAAGATTTTTAAAGTTTTTGTATGATCGTGATTTCCTTTATGTGGAGTTCTAACTTTTGCAAAGAAAATCTTTAAAAAAAAATTCCAAACAGTCACTTGCACACTTTTCAACACTACCCTTATTTTCAACAAAACTGTATTAAATCCTTTCTAGTTTCATGGTTCTATAATAGACTAGGTAAGTAAAAAGAAAAATAGTGTTGAAAGGAAATGTCATTTTAAATTTGAATATATTAAAAATCTTTAGCCACATGGTGTTCTTCATGAAAAACCTAATGTTTGGCTAGTACACGTTAAGAAAATAAATGAACTTAACAATTGAGTTAGATAAACTTATTCTTACAAAAATAAGATTTGATTGGAATGAGTTTTAATTAAAAAGGTTGTTGCTCTGATAGGTTGCTTGTCTTGAGTGCAATTAGTTTTGCTTTTGCATATATAATTGATTCATTCATTGGCATGGTAGATTATAACTTATCAAACTTGTGATGAGTGAATTTTCAAACAAATATGACATTTTATTCACTTGAAAAAAATAAAGTAAATGGGACAAAAAAAATATAACTCTCAATGACTAATAAATTAGTTTAGGATTATCTTTGAACGTTGTAGGAGGGTAACTATAATATCTAGATATGATGTATAGAATTGAATTCTACATGTGAAAGCTAGCATAACCCCATGTGACTCTAAATATTGAAAGATGGTATAACCCCTTGTGATTCTAAATATTTTAAAATATGGGGTATTTGTCTAAAGTAAGATTGTCAAATATTAAGAAAAGAAATATAGGATATATCACTACAAAAATTTTGATTTTGTTAATGCTATGAAAAAATATAATGCGTATACTAGTAATCCTATCAAAAGCATCAAACTACGATGTTAAGTTACCTTTAAGGGTAATATTATTTGAGTTAAAATTATTATAGGCAATTTGTTGTAAATGCTTTTACACTTAAAGGTGGATTAGTGAATTGGAAACATTCAAGCAATCATGTGTGACTATTTACAATGCAGTTATAATTTATCACCTTACCAAGATAAGAAAAGAAGCTAAATGACTTCAAAATCTAATAGCTAATATGCCTATGAGGGACAAACTAGTTTCTTTTATATATAGTGATAACACAACTACTATAGTATGAGGAACTAGTACGTTATAATGATAATTAATACAAATTTATTGGAAAAAGATTGTGATAAGGCAGCTAGTGACTAATGGAGTAATCATTTTAAATTTTATAAGGTTATAAATAAATGTGGTAAATTCTCTCACCAAGCTGCTAATGAAAAATTTAGTGAAAGATACATCGAGGTGGATGGGACTGTAGCCCAATCATGAGTTATATGTGATGTAAACCCAACCTATGTGATTGGAGATCCCTTGAAGTAGGTTCAAATGGGTAATAACAAGTTATAACTCATAAAGCAATGTCAAGGGAGAGCTTAAATTATGAGTCCCTCTCTATATTGAAACATAGATGAGGGTTGAGTTATTTAACTCTTAATGAATTCATAGCTTACGGGTGGTGAGGTTAGTTGCAGTTCGCAACTAATGAATTCACATATGAAAGTGTGGAACTAGGGTTGTTTCCTATAAGAAATTGGGCTAAGTTCACTAGAGCACTTCTAAAAACCTGGAATGATGCAAGGTCAAAAATTGTCAAACCGAATAGAATGACAATGTTTAAGAAAATTATATGTGAGTAACAGATCTTAGTAGGTTTACATAAATGGAGAATGGTTCAAAAGTGTAACGTCCCCAAACTCGGATATTCTAAAGTTCAATAGCCCACTAGTCAGGGATCCATAGTTCATATTTCCTTAAGTTCTTATAATAATTCCTTAGTTAGATAATCCATAATCAGAGTTCAATAATTGCGGAAACGATTTACTAAATCCAACAACCACAAGTAATCAATAAGTTGTAATGGAAATATAACTAATATAACTCCAAAACATGTTCAGATATCGTTAATCTAAACATCCACATGAGTTCTAGAGTGCTATAAAGTAAATGGGTGCCCTTTCACCCAGACATAAATCAAGGGAATATACAATCCTCCATATAACACCCACATCAAAAGTGGGTGCAATGTAAAATCATTAACTAAGTGTGGAAAGTAAAAGAAGGCTGAAGTCGACATGACATGCCTTTAGAGAAAAAAAGGCCTATAACATAGTCAATATGAAAAACAAAACGGCTGGGCTAATCTCAACTTGTAAGCAATCTAACTGACTATAGATAATATGAAACAAAGCATAAATTAGAGTGCTAGCTTGTCCAAAGGTCAATAGATAACTAAATAGAGGTCAAAATATTAATCATAATCATGCTAGTGTAAACTAAACAATAATCCAATGTTAACTTGAAATCAAAGGTCCAATACAAAGTTCTAAGTTCGAAGAGCTCGAAGTTCACATAGTTCAATATATGAAGGATTCAAAGTTCAATGTCTAAAGGTTCAATTTAAAGTATTTGTATGCTCTGATCAACTCCACGGTTAGGGTACTAAGTTTTGTTCCTAACCCTATGAGAAAGGTTTTGAGTCTTCTATTTAGCCCTAGAAAAAGGGCCCAAAATCCCGATTGCAACTTGAAGGATAGGCTCCTAAGTTTCTATTTAGCCACAAAAATAGGCCCACAAATCTATGAACCAAATATCATGTTTGAAGTACTTTTTCACACTTAGCCTTATGTGTGGGCCTAAAAGCTAAAGTCTAAAGACCACACTTAACCTGATGACCGGGCCCAAAGAAATCAAAGGTTCAAAGTCCAATTGTGTTCACATTCATAAGTTCGAGGTTCACATGGGTTTGATAATCAAAATAGTTTTATAATATATAAAACAAAAATAAGCATAACATTGTCATGATTTAATTATTTCAAAGATATATGATTCACTTAGATTCGATGTTAGTGTATGATTCAATATTCATAAGATCGTATTCACAATAATTCACTAAAAATTCACATAAACCAATGATTTAAATAAAGCAATTCAGATTCAATTATTCATATGGTTCATATAATCACATAGGAAGCATAGAGTTCAATGGAATCAAAAGTTCAATACAAATTCACAAAAATTTAGAATTTCAAATGATTTTCTAGTGAATCTAATCATAAAGATCACCCAAATAAATATCACTTCTAACATTCCAAACAAAGGGCAAGGCAAGATTGCCTATCAATTTGATCATTAATAGTGTAAATCTTGAATGATTCACAATTTTCACATAGATTTGCATATGTTCACATGGAGAAAATTTATATTTCACATGATCTAAAGGATCCAATGAAAAGAAACAGTCCACATAATGTCTAAGAACAATAATCTTTCATAAAACAGGTGTACATCTAAAGATCAAATAAGATTAAATGGTTTAAGTATGAATATTCAGAATTTTTTCAGAGATTCCAATAAGAAATGAGTTATACTAAGCATAATGACCAAAATACTTACTAAGTAAACTAACATTCATGGATCTAGTCTGATTCAATGGATTGAATTCAAGGATTCCACAAGATTCAATGGCTTAGAGCATAACACTTCAAAATTTCCAAAGGATTTACTCATAAATTCACAAGGATCCAAAGATTTAAAGAGAACATTCATCATATCATGTATAGAAAGTAAGATTACTTACTAGAGAAGCTTTAATCCATAGAGCTAACATGGTCCAATGGTTCTAAACCAAGATTTCTAGAGATTTCAGAGAATTCACTTACAAAACCACAAGAATATAAGATAATCAAAGAAGAAAATGCATCACAACACCTATAGTAAAAAAGATTACTTACTAAAGCTCAAATCCAAAACCTCTAAGTAAAGAACCTTCACTTCAATCTCCACTAACACCTTGCTTTGTAAAATGAGTGTAGATCTAATATTTGAAGAATACAACTAGGAAGATATAGGAATAAAATAAGCTGCTCTAGTAGATTTTCCATGGTTGGAAGTGAAGCCTACTCAATTGGGGAAAAACTCTGACTCTCTCCCATGGCTCTCTTATCCCTCTAATATTCCTTCCCTTATGTCACACAAACCCTAAAAGGGGTAAATATAAGGCTTAGGGTCATCCCATAAAAGTCCCAAAAGAAACAATCCAATCTCGTGTGTGCACAAATCTCAATATAGATTCTACATAGAAGCCCTTTAAATTCAAGCCCTCATGCTGAAATACACCCAAACCCCATATTTATTGAGGGAAGCTCAAACCCTCGAAATCCCCAAATTTCTATTATCTTGGACACTTCGTACTCAAACAACCATAACTCTCTTTAGAAAACTCCGACTCACTCGTTGTTTCTCTTATTGGAAAGTAGACTCAAAGGCCTTTCCAATGGTGTATGGCATGAACCAAGATTATCTTGGGATTCATATAGGTTTGCCAATGAAGTTACTCCAAAAAGCACTTAGGGAAGTTTTTCAAATCTAGATTAGTTCATGGTCCAACTTGGGTTCTTACACTCTTAATTCACTACCTAGGATCCCTAAAACACTTCTATGGTCTTGTTAAGATTGTAAAATGACATATTTACGCTTACACAAGTAGAATTACATTTTTACTCTTTTAGTACAAGATGAGGCATTACAAAAAGAGTTAATATGCCAGGGTCTAATAAACCCTAACCTATATATCCTAAGTATCATTTCAAAGTCTAAAAGACACCAATATCATTGCATTCAATTTTCGCTATTTCAAATCCAATGAATTATTTTAATATTTTGCATTTACTAGGGGATTGTTGTATTCATTAGATTTAAGTCTAGAAGGTTCAAAATATTGAATCTGAAATGTTCGATTGATCGAACATGTTTGCATAAAAAATGACAATGAATCACATGTACATAATTCACTAACAAAAAAAAGAGCTTTATTATCTATGGTAGAGACCCATTCAAGATGTAATAACATCTATTAATTGCATCTCTTATTTCAAGAGAAAACCCTTTGATTCCAACAAAGAAATAAACAAATATTACAAGTTTACATCAACCATGCATTCAACATATTTCTACCGAATTGATCATGTCGTCACTTGCGAGCATGTTTCTCCATTATCTCCACCATTAAGGATGTATTATTTATGGGCTTAAAGCCCATTAAGGCACATTGCACATTTTTAAATCATTGGAATAAGTAGATAGCAAAATGGGTTATAAGTTTATTCCTAAAGATAGAATTTATTGAGTTTGATCAGGTATATAGACCATTATTGATTTATTACATATCCAATGAGAATCATCAATACTAAAGAGTCCACAGGGGACCATTGAATATTTTTGGATTATATCCAACCCATTTATAGACCTGACTTATTGGATTTATTTGAACTTTAAAACCCATGAAACTTGTGATACTTTGGTAGCCTCAAAGGGGCATTGATGGTTTTTTACCTATACTATTGACGGGATCAAAGCCCATTCACTCATTGTATGATCATTGAATTATTAGACTGGTCATACATCATTATGGGCTTTGATCCCACTCCGAGGCAGAGGGCTTTTTTTTTACTTAGGTAGGCTACTACATAGCAAAACCCATCGTTGATCGCAATACATAAAATTTATTTGCATTAATAGATCCACAGTGAACCTTCATTCCTTTCGAATTTTATGTAGGAAATTTGGTTGATACATGTAATGAATTAGATTGCAAAGAATATTTCCCTTCAATTGCTATGGAATCTAACCCAGCCATAATTCCATACGTTGATGGCCATAGAGGCTATTAATTGGCTTGTAGCCCAACTTAGACCCTTGAAACACGGATCATTAATTTACTTTAAAAAAAAATATGATAATCTTGTGTTCAACCCATGACAATACCTAACTACGCTTTAAATAAGAGTATATGCATTGTAAGTAGCATAAGTAGCTTTAAGCCCATTAATGAGTTCAGCCTACAAACCTTGGTATTTAAACGTCCTATGTGAACCACTGATCTTGTATAAACCCTACAAATATATATTGCAGGGGTTTATATGAAAATCACTAGACTAGAGATTTAAAAATTTGGGCTTGACTTTATAATTAGAACCGTCGATTTACTTATCATAAATGGTTCCGATCTGATGAGAGAAATTAAAGGCCTTTTAATTTAAATAAGATGATGTAATGGGCTAAGTAGGGTGACAATGTTTGACACGACCCATAGGCCTAACATGAACCCAACACAAAATGATCGAGTTAGGATTCGACTCAAAATGGGTCAAACCTCATTGACACGATTAATAAATGGTTTGGATTTGGGTTGAACCATACAGTCGTCTGCCCCTAACTTGTCACAACACGAACCTGACCCACCAGCATGTATTACCATGTCACTGGCAAACCCAATACGAACTCATCACAAAATAAGCAGCTTAGGTTAACTATAAACATGTTTTGGTTCAACACAAGTTGACCCGCTTTGACACGATTAATCAATTATTCGGGTTCAGGTTGAACCGTATAGTCTTATACCCTTATTTTGACCTGGCATAAATCTAATTCACCAACATGAATTATCATAAGATAACCACACACTAAATCATCATGATCTCCAATAGTGATCCCTACTAAACATTTATAATAAAAAAATACTTTTAATTTTAAAGAAAATATAGGGACAGTTAGATTGGTAGTCCTTATGGGCCTTTTAACCCATGGGCTCATATTTAAAATAGGAAAATGAATATCCCTAAAGATCTAAACTGTTTAGTGTTTATGTGGTGGTCTCCACTCACTAGCAAAAGTTTAGGCCTAATCACATAATCAGGACCATTGATTTATTTACCACAACTAGTCTCGGTTTGATAGGAAGGATTAGGGCAATTAGATCTTAAAGCCATTGGACTATTAAAGTCATTGATCCAAATATAATAAAATCAAGGGTTGAGATACCTTGAACATAACTCAACACCTATCATGACCTGAGATCATGGACCATAGATTTGAGCACCATGAGGCCATGGTCTGAGATATTTCCATTGAAGTCCTCTCCCATCTTCTCACTCAAAAAAAAATAAAAATAAAAAACATGAAAATGCCTTCTACAATACTATCATAGCAAAGTCATTCATATAATTACTTTTTTTTTTTGCCAACCAAGGAGTTTATATTGTTATAAAAGAACCTCTCGTCACTAGTTTCCAATGATTGATACCAAGCATTAGATGCTCATCGGAGAGTGTCGATCCACTCTTTGTTGTGGTTTTAGCTGTTCATTCAAGAAAGAGAGAAAAATTCTTATGGAATCCTCAGCTGTATTGTTTCATATTTCCAATTGGATTGCCTGTTCCTTTCCTTTTATTCATCTATTTTTTTTCTAAAAAAAAAATTGTATTATTTCTATCTTAGTTTCTCACCTCTTTGAATTGAATCCATCGCATTCTTGATGAACGGTGAAGACAACTCATATTGATGAAGAGGAAAAGTCAATATAGAATTTAAAATTTCCAATTAGAATCTATCTAAAAAAAAAACCGTATTGGTTTTGGACGATGCTGCACTGATTTGGATTATAAATTTATAATGATACTTTTTGTTTGAGAATCGTTCGCTAATTTTATAACAATTGGGCATAGATAGGATTTTGTGGACTAGAAAACTCTCAAGGAATCTACATGACTCAGTCCCAAACAACAGCACGACAACCTCATTCTTTTTTTTTTACATCTCCAACTGACGTTGAGAAATTGTAGGGGCTATCCGGTTAAGATTTGAGATCGCACTGTACCGATTTGATGGGCCAAAATGGACGTTGGTTCTCAGGGAACCCTTTTTTATCATTATACAACTTTGTGTTGCACTTCTGATAACTTGGGGTCGGCATAGTCTAGAAAATGTTTCGGAAGAGAGATTCATTTATTACAACTTAGGTTCACAGGGAAGTACCACTCTGGTATCCGTAATCAAAATTATGCAAAAAAAACAGAAATAAGGATCAAAGTGAAGAAGAAAAGGCAAGAAGTAATACCTGTGCGATTATCACCCAGCTGAGTAGCTCCTCTCATTTATCTCCTTCTCTTCCCCAACAAAACTTTCCTCTTTGTCTCATATGTTCCCTCCCTCTCTCCGTTTGTGTACCTTCTCTTGTATGTATCTTTTTTTCTTTCTTATCTGGGTAGGTTTAAATAGAGATTAGAGATGGTCTGGAACCGTCATAACTCTCTCACCACGTTTTGTTTTATTGGAAGTTTCAATAACTTCCATGCTTATTCATGATTATTGGTCGTGGATATGCAACAGTTTAAAGATTTGGAGTACAAAAACATGGGTTGTTAAAGTGCCACATCAGCATTTAAATTTATTTTTCTTTTAACAGTGCCCCCTCAAGCATTCCGCGTGTGGGTTTACGTGGAAGTCATGACATGATTTGATTTTTTTTATAGAATCCTCATGATCTTTCTTAAATATATTTTGTTGGATCTTCTTGGGACCCTTGCGGTCTTCTTTAAAGCTTGAATTCATTAATAACCTTGTGATCTTTTATTTATACGATCCGTGTGGTCTTTCTCGATTGTATCTCTATTAAATCTTGAACTTTTGGTTCGGACCCCTGAAATCTTCTTTAAATATTCTAGTTCATGGATTTGAATGTGTCTAGACTTCAATAGTATTATTATTATTTTTTTTTTAAATATATGAAATCTTGAATTCGTTGAGACTTTGTAGTCTTTTGTAAATCTTAAATATCTTGAAACTTAAATTTGTTGAAACCCTTGTGGTTTCTTAATTTGACTATATCAGTTCTTGAATTGTTGAAACATTTATGATCTTTAATATATTGATTAATTTGGCATCTCCCTATTTCTTTTTTTTATATAGAATTTGTGTGGTATTTATTTCTTACTTTATATTAGGGTCTGACCCTAATTGAATACTGGATAATTTTGGGATCCCTATGATCCATATTGATTTTAAAGTGTTTCAAGACCCCCAAGGGTTTATCCAGATAATTATATATATTGTCTTAGTCATTTGAAACTTGGGGTTTAGATGTCATGGACCCTTTTAAACCATCTTCCTCAAAAAGTCATATGTATATTTTAGCAGGGACTAACTATTTCTCCAAATGGGTTAAGGCAGTTCCTTTAAAAGAAGTAAAGGCAGCAGACATTGCCAATTTCATTCGAAATCACGTAGTATATCAATATGGGATCCCATCAAAAATTATTTCAGATAATGCATTGTGCTTTAAATGCAAACCTATCATAAGGTTATGCAAAAAAGTTTAAAATTAAGCATGGATGCTCTTCAGCTTACAATCCATCAGCCAATGGACAAGCAGAAGCATTCAATAAAGTTCTTGATAAAATCCTTAAGAAGATGGCATCCAAAAATAAAAGCGATTAGCATGAACGTCTTCCAGAAGCATTGTGGGTATACCGTACTACAACACGTACATCTACAAACTGTACACCCTATAGTCTTGTATATGGGTTCAAAGTTGTTCTTCCTTTAGAGTTACAATTACAATCACTTAGAATTGCCACTCAACTCACAAATCCAGAGGACAATGTAAAAGTCAGATTGGATGACTTGGAGGCATTTGATGAGAAAAAATTAGTTGTTCAACAAAAACTTGAAATTTATCAAGCATAAATTGCTAGTGCCTTTAATAAGAAAGTAAAATATATATCATTTTCCATGGGAAATTTGGTTTTAACTATACAAAGACCAATAGTCATCACCAGAAGGACCCATGGAAAGTTGGAATCAAAATGGGAAGGGCCTTATGTCGTTACTAAAGTCATTCCAAAAGTATCTTCTGAGCTTTCAAATTTTGAAGGACAATGCATATACCAATGTGTAAATGGAAAGTTTATTAAGCAATTTTATGCTTAATAATAAAAAAATATAACCACCATTTTTGTCTGCAAGTAGTCAAACTGTTAAGACAATCATTTACATTTTATAGGAATAAAATATAAGTATATATATATATCCACCATTTTTGTCTACAAGTGGTTAAACTGCTAAGACAAATCCTCTACAACCTAGAGGAATAAAAAAAATATAGTCACCATTTTGTATGCAAGTGGTTAAACTACTAAGACAAATCCTCTACATTCTAGAGGAATAAAAAATATATCTACCATTTTTGTCTGCAAGTGGTTAAACTGCTAAGACAAATCCTCTACATCTTAGAGGAATAAAAAATATATATAACCACCATTTTGTCTACAAGTGGTTAGACTACCAAGACAAATCCTCTACATTTTAGAGGAATAAAAAATATATAACCACCATTTTTGTCTGCAAGTGGTTACACTGCTAGGACAAATCTTCTACATTCTAGAGGAATAAAAAATATATATCCACCAATTTTCTACATGTGGTTAAATTACTAAGAAAAATCCTCTACATTATAGATGAATAAAAATTAGTAATAATAAAATGCTCTTAGCCCGTATGAGCCTATTATGTGAACAGTCAAACAATATATGTGTGTGTGTATGTTACTCCTAGCCCGCATGAATATAAACTATGAACGGCTAAACAAATTTCAAATCAAATTGTTCTAAAAAAAAAATTCAACCTATCTATAATAAGAAAAAAAAAAAAAAAAAAAACATCTAAAGTGAAAAAAAAACTATTAATTATAAAAAGTAGATAATGAGTCAATCTGCTTTTGTAATCATCATGATGTGAGGCCCATATTACAGTTTAACGTTCAAACTCTTGAAGTCTTGGTTTGCCTGCATCAATCCTTGTTTGCCGAAGTTCCGCATCAAATTTGTGTAATCTCCTAAAGTGACTTGTAAATTATTAATTCTTTCTTGCAATGATGAATTCTCCCGAACCATGGAATCATACTGTTCTTTCAAAGGATGAGCCCTTAACTCAATCTCAAGGACTGTAGCTTCAAAAGTCCTCAATTCATTTAAAATTTTGGAGAGGTCACTTGATTCTGATTCAAGTTTTTGCTTTGTGTCCAAGTATTCATTGTGATGTCAAACTAATTCTCCAATGTGTTCAGCATTCACATCTAGTCCCTTCCATATAGTATTGGCATCAGAAGAAAGCTTGTCTGCTACTTCAAAGATTAGATCGATGTTCTCGGTAAATTGATTGATTGTTACTCTGTTAGGATCAGTCTCATCAACTACAGCCAATAAAACACTAATGCACCTTGTAATCTCTAATTGAAGATTTAAAAGGACTGAGGGAAACCATGATGACATTCCATTAATTATCTCCTGCATCACTCCTTTGGCAAATTTCTTTGCTTGTGTATTAAATTTCTCCATAAAGTTGTCTGGTGTTTTTGAATGAATAACACCAGAAGAGTCATCCTCTACATCAATTGGATCAACAAGGGGTTGTGATATGGTTTTGCTAGTACTTACTGCTTCCTCCCCAACCCTCTTCAGGCTTTGGTCTATAGAAAAAGGAGAAAGAGAAGTTTTAGGAAGGTCACCATATAAAACAACGGTGTCTGCAGCCCCAACATCTCCATAATCAAGTTGCTCTTCTTCTTCCCCAAACATTAGTGAATTGCTTTGGTCTCTTTGATGTACTTCTACTTCACTTAAATCTGGATCAATATTGTCTATAATTGGAGAAAGAAAACCAGCATTGAAAGTGCTAGAGTGATCAAAGTCATCATTCTTGTCTTCATCATCTGAATCCTTGGTTCTTTTATATCGTGCCCGTTTAAAATGTTCATCATGGTCGTCATTCTTCATAGGAGAGGCACTTAGCTTCTTCGAAGAGTGTGGAGTCTCAACCTGTCTTATGGTAGGAACTTCTTCTTCGGTGTCCGAAATTCTTAACCCCCCCCCCCTATCAAACCTGTGGAGACTTCACGTATTTTTGAAACAACGAAGATAGGCTTGATTGGTGGTGATCTATAACGCGGATTTGTCACAATTGGAAGGATGCTCCGTATTGATTTTCTAAAATAAGAGAGGGTGCTCCTCACCCACCACCTACAATACCACCAAGTGGAATTCCCTGAGTAACTCATGTGAGGAATGTTAAAAAATGTGTGTGTATTCCTTTTAAGAAGTAAACTTTGAGCTCGAGAAAAATCTTCAATACTGCACTGCCCTCTCTAGTCAAAACTGAATCGGAGGTTACTAGAAGGCACACTTTGGTCCAAACAAAATTGGCGGGCAAATCTATTTGGATAATATGGTTCCAATCTAAGAGTTGTGCCTACCAGTATAGGAAGTAAAGTAAAACGCATACAAACCAGAAACTCAAACTTTACATCTAGCAAGTCTTCAACATCTATGAGATTTATACCATTTTCCCCAATAAAAGCAGCGAGCCAAAAAGATACATATTGTTCATTTCTAAATATAACCCTCTCTTCATGAACATCTTTCTTCATTCCAACAATCCCTGCATACCTCATTATATGGGGGTACTCCTCTGGAAATTCTCTATCAGGGCGACCACGATACAAGATAGAGAAATGTCCCGCCAACTAACCAATCACATAGTGAATTGGAAAATTGAGATTTGCAAATCCAGGACCTACATAATGTGTAGCAACCTGACCAAGTCCATGGTAAACACTCCTCAAAACTGTTGGAGCTAAAGAGACCGTTTTACCTTCTGCCATGAAAGATGCCATGTAGAATGTTTCAGGCCTCACTTCAATATGGTAATCATGAGGGAGAACAAAACGACTTAACCATAAGGCTAAAATAATAATCAATGCTCCACTTGAAATTTTTAAAGGTTTTTAAAGGTGTCATATTGGGCCTTCGAGTATCTTTCGTAACTATTGAAGAATGAGAACCCTTAAGAGATTCTTTAGCACCATAAGGGCCATAAATCAACTTTCCTCTATAAAAATACTCAATCCATTGTGCCCAAGTTACACGGGATTCCCCAAAATGGGCACACAAATAAGCATGCTCCCTTAAAAGTTCTCCAATGACTAGAGAGTGTTTTGGATACCCATCCTTATCCAATTTTGATAATTACTCATTGAAGGAGATAAATTCCTCATATGGAATCCCAAGGATTCCACCAAGCTTCTTTAAATTGTATAACGATATGCTCATTTCACCACAGGCATGGTGTAAAGTATTTGATTAGGGACCCCACAACTCACAAAAAGATTGCCAAACATCTAAGGTATGTTCATAAGGATAATGAGAAACTGCTACTGCACCATAAATTCCGACTTCTCTCAAAATATCCTTATAATCCTTCAGTATCAACTCTATCCATTCCATAAAATATGGTTGGAATGTGGCTCACCCCCTAAATTGAAATTCTCTCCATCTTTAAGCATATGATGCAAGGTTGGAAAGAATCTTGTGTCAACTTGAGCTTGTAAGTCTCCATTGAGTTCATTGTTCACCTTTTTCCAAGGTAACTACTTAAAAACGAAGTCCAAAATTCTTGCAAACATTAATAACTCCATCATTGCTGATAGGGTTAAACTCAAACCAACCAGATTGAGTTTCTTCAGTTTTAACCCAACTTGTCCAGTTATCAGTTCGAACTATAACAGCTATCTCGAACAATGAGACTGACCTTCTATATTCAGTGCCAATTTCTAGCTCCTTCATCTGGATCCCATTGGGAACCAAAATAACCTTGAGGATCCATTCATATTTTCTTTGCAACTATATATATATATATATATCATGCATTAGAAACCTTTTAACAAAATGCATGATAAAATTTTGGGATTCTCAAAAAATCAAATCAAAACAATTACAAGGATGGGAATAATTTTCTAAAGAAGGCCAGACCTACATGAAAACAAGAAAAGTAGGCCAAAATTAAAGCCTACAATTTTATTTTAAGGGTTTCCAAATTATTGAGACCCTAAAATGTTTAAGATTTAAACCCTTGGGGATCTTGAAATACTTCCAAATCAATATGGATCATAAGGATCCCAAAATTATTCAGTATTCAATTAGGGTCAGCCCTGATATAAAAGAAGAAATAAATACCACAAAAATTCTATATAAAAAAAAAAGAAATAGGGAGACGCCAAATTAATCAATATATTGAAGATCACAAAGGTCTCGACAATTCAAGAACTAAGATAGTCAAAATTAAGAAACCACAAGGGTTTCAATAAATTTAAGTTCCAAGATATTTAAGATTTACAAAAGACTACAAAGTCTCAACGAATCCAAGATTTTATATATTCAAAAATAATAATAATAATACCATTGAAGTCTAGACACATTCAAATCCATGAACTAGAATATTTAAAGAAGACTTCAGGGGTCCGAACCAAAAGTTCAAGATTTAATAGAAATACAATCGAGAAAAACCACACGAATCTTATAAATAAAAGATCACAAGGTTATTAATGAATTCAAGCTTTCAAGAAGACCGCAAGGGTCCCAAAAAGATCCAACAAAATATATTCAAGAAAGATCATGGGAATCCTATAAAAAAAAATCAAAATCATGTCGTGCCTTCCATGTAAACCCACACATGGAATGCCCGAGGGGGGCACTGTTAAAAGAAAAAAATTAATCTTGACATGGCACTTTAACAACCCATATTTTGTATTCCAAATCTTTAAACTGCCGCACATCCATGTCCAATAACCACAAATAAACATGGAAGTTATTAAAACTTCCAATAAAGCAAAATGTGGTGAGGGAGTTGCAACGGTTCCAGACCATCTTCAATCTCTATTTAAACCTACCCAGATAAGAAAGAAAAAAAAGGCGCATACAAGAGAGGGAACATACGGTTAAAAAGAAAGACAGAGAGAAGGAAGTTTTACTGGGGAAGAGAAGGAGATAAACGAGAGGAGCTGCTCAGCCGAGTGATAATCACACAGGTATCACTTTTTACCTTTTCTTCTTCACATTGATCCTTCTTGCTATTTTTTTTTTTTGCAAAATTCTGATTACAGATACCAAAGTGGTGGTTCCTTGTGAACCAAAGTTGTAATAAAAGAATCTCTCTTCCGAAACCTTTTCAAGACTATAAAGCCGACCCCAAGTTATCAGAAGTACAACACAACTTTAATTTAAAGAAAAGTTGTATAATGATTAAAAAGTGTTCCCAGAGAACCAACGTCCATTTTAGCCGATCAAATCAGCACAGAGCAATCGCAAATCTTAACCGGATAACTCCTACAATTTCTATAAGTCAATTGAAATTTTTTTTAAAAAAGTGAGGTTGTCATGTTGTTTGGCACTGGGTCATGTAGAGTCCTTGAGAGTTTCCCAGTCCGCAAAATCCTATCTATGCCTAATTGTTATGGAATCAGCAAAGGATTCTTAAAAAAGAATTATCATTATAAATTTATAATCCAAATCGGTGCAGTATCGTCCAAAACCAATATGTTTTTTTTATTTTGGATAGGTTCCAATTGGAATTTTTAAATTCTATATTGATATTCCCTCTTTATCAATATGAGTTGTCTTCACCGTTCATCAAGAATGCGTGAATTCAATTCAAAGAGACGAGAAACAAGGATAGAAAGAATACCAAATATATATATATATATATAAACAAATCGATGAATAAAAGGAAAGGGACAGACAATCCAATCGGAAACATGAAACAACACAGCTGAGGATTCCAAAGGAATTTTCCTCTCTTTCTTGAAAGAACAGCTAAAATCACAACAGAGAGTGGATCAGCACCTTCCGATGACTATCTAATGATTGGTATCGATCATTGGCAACTAGTGACGAGAGGTTCTTCTATATCAATATAAACTCATTGGTTGGCAAAAAAATAATAATAATAATATAATTGACTTTTTCATGATAGTATCGTAGAAGGCATTCTCATGTTTTTTTGAGTGAGAAGATGGGAGAGGACTTCAATGGGAATATCTCAGTCCATGGTCTCATGGTGCTCAAATCTATGGTCCATGATCTCAGGTCATGATAGGTGTAGAGTTATGTTCCAGGTATCTCAGCCCTTGATCTTATTATATTTAGATCAATGACTTTAATAACCCAATAGCTTTGACATCTAATGGCCCTAATCCCTCCTATCAGACCGAGACTAGTTGTGGTAAACAAATCAATGGTCCTGATTATGTGATTAGGCCTAAACTTTGGCTGATGAGTGGGGACCACCATGTAAACACTAAACAGTCTAGAACTATAGGGATATTCATTTTCCTATTTTAAATATGAACCCATGGTTAAAAGGCCCATAAGGACTACCAATCTAACTATCCCTACATTATCTTTAAAATAAAAAGTAAATTTTTATAAATGTTTAGCAGGGATCACTATTGCAGATCATGATGATTTAGTGTGTAAACCACTATGGGCTGTGGTTATCTTATGATAATTCATGTTGGTGAATCAGATTTATGCCGGGTCAAGATAAGGGTATAAGACTATACAGTTCAACCCGAACCCGAATAATTGATTAATCGTGTCAAAGCGGGTCAACATGTAGTGTGCGTGTGTGAAGGTATAATGGTATTTTTTTATCTCATTGTACCCTATTATATAATAAAGAGCAACACTGTATGAGAGAGATCATCATACGCTCTCCCTACATTTTCCTCATCTCCTCTTCTTCTCCTTCTTCTTTTCTTCTTCTCTTTCCCCTTTCAATCTCTCCCAAAATATCCAACTTGGTATCAGAGCGGGTTCACGATTGAAGACTGATCACGTCGAAGAAAGGCAAAGAAAAGCACTGCTGACGTTAGCCTTACGGACACTGACGTCAACAGGTCCGTATGTCAGGTGAAGCCCAAAAGTTGGGGTTTCTTAGCATAGTGATTTATCATGAATTGTCATGATTTTTTCGGGATTTTATAGTGATCGGATCTAAGTTTTTTTTGCGATTTTTTGAAGAAAAAAACAAAAATGATTAAATTTGATAAAAGTATTCGATCTGATCGTCTCAAGGGTTGGTATTTGTGCCATCCTCACTTGTGTGTGTGAGGTTGTGTGGTCGTGGAAGTTGTTGGAGTGTGATTTTCTCTGTTTGCAGTATCAAGTATGTTAGATACAAGCAATATTACGTCTGTGCCTTCTAATGGGCTGGAAGCAGGAACTGACAATTCAAACACCCTTATTTCCACAGTACGTTTTGAAGGCAGTAACTTCCTTCCTTGGTTTCACTCTGCACAGATCTATATTACTGGTAAGGAGAAGCTCGAGTACCTAACTGGTGCGACTAAAGCTCCAGATCTTAGCTCTCCTTTTCCTAAATGGGAGGCAGAAAATGTCGTAGTCATGTCTTGGTTACTTCATTCCATGAAGCCGGAAATTTCTGACATATTTATGTACTTACCAACTGCCAAAGCTATCTGGGACTCCATGATTCAGACTTATTCAAAGAATGGCAATAAGGCCCATATGTATGATCTGCGACAGAAGGTCGCCCATTTTTGTCAAGGCGATAGATCTCTTTCTTCCTACTATTCTACACTTAAAGGGATGTGGCAAGAAATTGATTACTACAAGAGTTATCGCCCCAAGTGTTCTGAAAATGTTGAGTATCATAAAGAGGTTGAAGAGACCCAAGTGTTTGACTTTCTAGCCGGTCTCAATTCTTACTATGATGGTATCCGAATACAAATTATGGGAAAAGATCCATTTCCATCCATTAGTGAGGTATACTCATATGTACAGGAAGAAGAGGATTGTCATCATGCCATGTTGAATCCTACAACACTTTCTTCCATAGAAAAATCAGCTCTTCTCTCTTCTAATCAATGTGGTGGTCGAAGTGGCTCTCGTGGCCTTGGTGGTGGTCGGAGCAATTTTCGAGATCGAAGAGGCGGTTTTTCAGGGGATGAGCGGGATAAATTCAAATGTGATCATTGTGGACGGTTTTGACATTTAAATGACACATATTGGGATCTACATGGTTGTCCCCAGGAGTTCTAGGCTCGATCTCAACGCAATTCTTTTAATGGAGGACGAGGAAGCTCTCGGAGTCTTGTTGGGGACCGGTCAAGTGCAAATTCTGTGACTTCTACTCCTCTAGAGATTACACATGCACCTCTTGTTGATTCTGCCTCTAGCTCCTTCTCCAGTGATAAAATTGAGGCTCTACGGTGCTTCATGTCGAGTTTGGACACCTCTATATCTTCTCCTCAGACATCTTTTGCTCATTCAGGTACCTCCGCCTTTGCATTCAGTACTAATGTCTCTTCTCCTGGTCACTCCTGGATTATTGATTCAGGGGCCTTTGATCATATGATTAGTACGTCTTCTCTTTTTTCTTCCTACTCTATTTGTTCTGGGAATGATAAGGTATGTATTGCCGATCGTTCGTATTGGTTTATTGCCAACAAGGGGAACATACATGTCACCCCTTCATTACCTTTGTCCTATGTTCTTCATGTTCCCAAGTTTACTTTAAATTTGTTATCAGTTAGTCATTTGACCAAGTCCTTAAATTATAGTGTGACATTCTTTCCCTCTCACTCAGTCTTTCAGGACTTGAGTTCGAAGAGGATGATTGGTAGGAAACATGAGGTGTAATGGGTGTAAGGGTACAACTGTAATAGCTATTGCTTAAGAGGTATGTGGGTATTTTACTCATTTATCCATCTGGTATAAAAAGGGAGAGCCGTACAAGAGATAATAATTTTTTTTACGATCTCTCCCCCTCTTCCTCTAGTCTTCTCTCTTTTACCTTCTTATTTTCTTCTCCTTTTCATCTAGTTTTTCTTCTTTAAATCTCATCTGTTATTAGCGCTATCTTGTCAGTGGAAAGGCAGGTCCCTAATCAATAGTTCGTGGCTGACACATGACGAGTTCTAGCAAATGGATCCTGACATCCTAGAGCGACACCAAAATTTTATTTTGCCAGAGGCGAATCTTTCTCAAACGATGGGATTTGATGAGGACATCACGCAACGTGGTAGCTTGAGGGTGTACCAGTGTAAGAGAATCGCAGTTAGTCTATATATGGACTAAAAGACTTGTATTGTTCCTTGCTTTGATTCGAAGGAGTTTTGAGGCATTTTCTATTTTCAAGTCATGTGGGGCCCACTTTTTATGGTTGTGAGGCCACATGTGGGCGCCTTTATTGGAGCACGTGAACTATTTTATTTTAGTGTTTTGCCTATTTTACTTCAGTTTATTAGCTTTTGTTTGGGATTTTATACACTTTTTTATGACTAAGGTAAATTAGGGATATATTGGTCATTTCAGTTTTTTTATATAGAGTATATTTGTGAAAGAGGCTTTTAACCCTATTTTTTTGTATGGAACAACCACATGGGGCGGAGGAAACATTTTTAGACCTTTCTATCTTTTTTGTTTGCTTTTATTTCTATGTAATCAAGGATTTAACTGTAATACCCCGTACATGTTCGCACATATTTTGCACACGTGTTGCACCGAAATTGCAAACACATGTTATATATGTTCCGCACACACTAAAAACAATTTAAACGCACGTGTATTGATTTGTAAATTGGCACAACTTTAAAAACACACCAACAAAAATGTAAGAAGAATCGGTGAGGAAACTTTGTCATTGAAAAGGCACAGAAGTCTAAAGTCTAACGAAACAAACGGAGTCCAAACAAAAAAGTTATGATCAATTTAGTCAGCAAAGGTTATAGCTGAAGAAAATAAAAATCAGCACTTGGCCAGATCAATTAGGGATAATCCGATCGGTCAGGGAGGGGTGTCTCATCGTTCCAAGATAATCCGATTGATCGGTCGAGGGTGTACGGAAAATTTTTAGAAACCCCATTTTTTCGTGATTTTTTATTTTGAAAGTTGCCTAATGACTCTTGGACTCCTTTAGGGTCTATAAAAGCTTAAGATTAAGACCTAATTTGACATAAAAACCCTAGAGAAAGATTAAAGAACAAGAGGTAGAGAAAGGAAGAGTGATGCACTGGCATTAACATGGCTTGAGAAGTTCTGACATTTGTGGAAGCCCAAGATCAAGAACAAAGGATGCAAAAAGACGACATAGTGCTGTCCACAAGATTTTCCCTTTATTTTTCTATTTTAAGAATTATTTAGTTATTTTCCTTCTATTTTAGGAAGATTTTAGTAATGGGATTAATGTAATAAGGCTATATGAGCAATGGGAAGGGGCTAAAATTAATTTAGAATAGTTTTGGAGTGTTTTAT
>JAOXJP010244734.1:0-22745 GCA_025762735.1 Platanus orientalis | reverse complement strand
GGACTAATGGAAAGGTTGAATCAGTTTTGAATATCAATATATATATATAAATTATTAGATTTTGGAAAGTTTTTTGAGAATGTCTAGGAAGAAAGATTTTAATGCATTTTTTTTTTTTTTTTGATAAATAAAATATTTTAATGCAATTCAAGATTATAGGAGAGATTTTAGGAGTGTTGAAGTGAGAGATTAAAGGTATTAGGGAATAAAAATTGAATAAAGGAGATTGAACAGTTAAGATTCGTGATCCAAGAAATAGATGACATGTCTGCTTCACTCTCACCTTCCCCCCTTATGCTATGCTGAAAATTAAGACCAACAAATATTAAGGAAAAAAAAACAATAGAGACCATAAAACGAACAAGAAAGAAATTCATTATATGAAAAGCTCTTCACTATAAAAAAATCAAAAAGAAAAGTCGGGTACCTACGACCCAACCTAAAAACTTTCTTCTACAAACAATCGGTAGAGTTTGGAGAAGATGAACGTTTTCATTAATGTTGAGAAGACAAAGATGATTTTAAAAAAGAAAAGAGGATGGTGGAAAAGGAAGAGACAGAAATTTTAATTAATGAATGAAAGGTTTTTTGAACACTTAAAGATATGTGATCCAAGAAATAGATGACATGTCTACTTCACTCTCACCTTCCCCTTATGCTATGCTGAAAATTAAGACCAACAAATATTAAGAAACAAAAAACAATAGAGACCATAAAACGAACATAAAATAAATTCATTGTTTGAAAAGTTCTTCATTTTAACAAAAAAAGAAAAAGAAAAAGAAAAGTCGTTTACCAGTAACCCATCCTACAACACTTTATTCTACAAACAACCAGTGGAGTTTGGAGAAGATGAGCGTTTTCATTAATGTTGACAAGACGAAAATGGTTTTAGAAAGAAAAGAAGATGGTGGAAAAAGAAGAAGCCAGAAATTTAATTAATGAATGAAAGGTTTTTCTTTCTTTAATGTCGTTAACTATATAAAAATAAAAATAAATCAATTAATGTTCGGTCCAGGTTTTGGTGCCTATGACACTAGTGACGTCATATGGAATAAAATGTATTTTCCATATTAAAAAAAATGCATCACCCACCCATTTTATTCCATATGATGTCCCTTGATACCCTGGACACCAAATCCTGGACAGGACATTTGCTCCTTTTTTGTTGGTAAAGAGTATACTAACCATTTTAAGACATATCAAGGCCTAGAGTCGTGCGTTAAGGCATAGAGACCAATAGAATCCACACAAAAATAATCTATTTACAAATAAGATTGAAAGTGGGAGTAATTTTAGGAAGAGAGAAGAGGTATGAAGATAGAGTGATTTTCGGTGGATAGAGAGCAAGGGGGTCTGGGGATGAGCAGAATTAAGATGAGAAACATGGCTTTGCTAGGAAAGTGGCTCTGGAGCCCATACCTGCTTTCTTCTTGGCAATGGCAGGAATATTCAGTTTTGAAAGGACCTCTAGTGGGGTGAGTCCACTCTTGCCCTAGCTTACCTACGGGTTTATCGCATTGCCTCGGAAAAAATGTAAAGGTGGTGGAGGTTTTCTCCCAAAACCTCGATGGTCTCAAGTGGAATCTCCCTTTCACCCGAGATCCTTATGATTGGGAAATCCCCCTTGTGGGAAATCTCACGGATGATCTCCGGTTGGTTTTTTTTGCTAACGACGAAAGGGATGCCCGTATTTGGACTCTCTCGCCCAATGGGGCTTTTTCGTCCAAACCCTTTCTCTCTATTTTGTCTGGTAATAATGCCTCACCTAACATTGTCCCAGTTCATAATATTTGGAGTTCAATAACGCCACCTAGGGTTAAGCCTTTCTCTTGGATTTCCTTCCTAAGGAGGCATAATACTTTGGATATGTTGCAAAGGAGGAGGCCTTTTATGTCCCTCACCCCTCGATTTTCCCCATGTGCATGAGGGATGCTGAATCTAGGGACCATATTTTCATACATTGTGTCTATGCTACGGAAATTTGGAACTCCTTTACAAAGGCTCTCTCTCTCTCCATGTTGCTATGCCAGATTCAATGGAAGCCCTTTTCTTTCAATGAGGCAGGGGGTAAAGGGAGTACGAGGAAGAATGTTCTCTAAGGCTATTCTCCCAGGAGTGGTGTGGGGTCTATGGAAGGAAAGAAATAGGAGGATCTTTGAAGATAAAAAGAGGAGTTCCTAGGAGGTTTTTTTGATTCCACAATGTGTGAAATTTGCTCCTGGGTCCTTGTGAAGGAGTTCTAGGGTGTTTCAATGAATGATATGATTTGGAACTGAGTCTCTTGCTTATTGGGGCATCAAATTATCAAGCAAGATATCTCTTTGGCTTGGACTCCCCCTTCCAATGACACGTTAAAAATGAATTTCGATGGTGCTTCCTTTGGGAATCTAGGGCCAGCCAGGTATGGTTGTGTGCTGAGGGATTCTTTTGGCCATATTCGTTGGGTCAAAGGTGGTCATATTGGGGTTAGTGATTCCATCCTTGCGAAGCTTATGGGGCTTCTGGAAGGTCTAAGGATGTCAAAGGCAAAGGATTTGAGGGACTATATTATGGACGGAGATTCTGTCTATCATTGCCTAGGGGAGGGGTATTCAGCGCAGGTCTTGAAGGCTTCATCATTTTACTGCAGAGATTAGGAGTATAGTGAAGGATATCAATGCCATCCTTCAACATATTCCCCATGCTCAAAATGGTTTGGCTGACAGAATTGCAAAATGTAGTGTTGGGCATAATCTTTTGTTTGAAGAGGATAATTTGCCTGATTGTATGATGTAGCTTTTCGTTGTGTTTCTTGGCTTGTTTGTGTAGCTTCTTTTAGTTGCCTTTGTTTTTTGTTTTCTTCACTCATATTTATACAATTCTTCTTTATTCATCAAAAAAAAAAAAAAAAGGTATGAAGAGAGATTTTAAAGAAATTCTAGGGAGGGAGAGATTTTAGGGATGTGGGAGAGTTGGACAGGGTAGAGAGACGTTAGACGAGAAGGAGAGGGAGGGTGTTTTGGGAATTTAAGAACAAAAATTTAGATAGAGTGTCCATGTGGAGGAGAGAGAAAGGGGCATGAGGCTATTGTTTTAATATATATATGTATATGACATGGTACAAATAATAAATACTGCGTGATCAGAATATAGGTATACAAGAACATCAGCACAAATTTACACCAATTTCTAATTCAAGAATAAAAAGCCATAAGTTCAAATGTAATTAATAATTTTAAGTACCATGAGTTCATCAATAAAAGAGACACCAAATAATACCCAGGTCAAGGGAAACAAATGTGCACTAACCTGTACACAACAACTCGAAGAGAGGCTGCTGTCGTCACCAGAGTAAAACCATCTTAGAGAAACTTATATCAACCAAAGCCAAAACCTTCACTGGCTTCATGGATGGCGAGCATCAAGCGCTCTTGAAGCTGTTCCTTGGAGGAATACTCAGGAAGATCTAGCTGGTTGAAACTGAAAAGAGATGACCATTAGTTGTTAATATTTTAATTGTTAGCAACCATCTTGCCATCAAAAAACCAAGAACCACTTTATTGCAATCACAAAGTAATTGTCACACAAACCAGGTATGAGCTGATGGCAGCCTCTCTGGAGTACCATAAGCCTTGTGGATCTGAAACCGTTGAGGACCAGAGATACCTTGCAGTGCTTTAAAACCCTCCAAGGGAACCTGAAAATCCCATCAAACAAATAGTTTTATACTGTGGCTTAAATACATAATAGCAGCATCGTCACTAATTTTGGTCCCAATCAAAGAATTTTGGTCCCAATCAAAGAATTTTGTGTAATTTCACGAATATAATATTGATCTGTTTGTACAGCCGAACCTTTTCAATACATGATACTACAGATTAAAAATTTGCAAATTGCATTGATGCAAACACATAATAAATTAGAATATACAATGAAGAATAATGAAGGCTCAAATGAGGGTAGCTTCATGCATGGTGAATGCTCTAAAAGCAGCGTAGGGAAAAGGCCAAAAGGATCATATATTGAGGTAACAATGTATGTCACAAGGGTATTGGTTTCCAACAACCAGTATAGATGGTTGTCTTGTTTATGTAATGAAACCTAGGTATCTATTGGTGCTTATTCTATCATTTCTTGAAGGTTCATCTTAAAATTCAAACCCTTCCATAATGTTTCCATAAATTCCATGATTTTTACAATATTTTCATGGTCTCCACAAGTCCCATGTATTTATTCCATTTCTATGGGGACCAAAGTTTACACAAAAACCAAAGTTTAAATCTTGCCAGTGATGATGATGGTGTATCATAGGCAAGCCATAGACCAAGTCAAAGTGTCCCAAATAGAAATTGTGGAGCCCCATGCCAAAGTAACATGCAACTCAGTGACCTATGTAGGCAAGTCTCAACAAAATATAAATTACGTTCTTGAGGTAGCAGACAAGTGTTTGTTCACCCAAAAAAGTTTGCCTCCTTTCTCTGCCGACATCCATACCAAAGGGCACAAATGGTCCAACCTAATCACTTTACACATCTCAAAAACTACAGAACACAACAGAAAATTATTTTAGGGAAATGGTAATGTCAGAGCTGTTTTTGACATTCCAGAGCAAAGATTCCATTTTGACCAATACAATAGTTACTCAATCACCATAAAAATAATTATTTTGCTCAGGAATATCAAACACTATTCCAGCAATACTATTTCCATAAGGTCAAAATCACGAATCTCCTTCTAGGAAGTTTCAGGGAAGGCACAAATTTCTAGGAGATTTCAATCTCTTGTGTATTCTCAGGTATGTGGAAAATCTTAGAGAACTATTTCATAAAAAACTAGAAATTAGAAAGAAAAAAAAATGTTATAGATTAAAGTGAATATCCTATTTAAATAATTAGAAACATCAATTTTGCAAAAATCTAGGAACATTTTTTCAATTACTTGAAAGGTTTCTAAACTTTGTGACATCTTTCTGATAATCTCACGAAATATCAAAAGATATCTGTAACAAGTTTATGTGACTCATTGCATATACCTTTGATGTTCCAGTAACAAACTGCAGAAACCTTGCCATGTCCTCCTTGTTGAATGCTTTGACAACATCCCAAAACCACTGTACAACACTAGACACAGCTGTATAACCGGTATACTCAGTATTGGCCTTCAAATCATCCACTGCAGAGAAAGAAAAACCATTAACAAATTTAGGACTGCAAGAACACAGTGTCCATGGAATATGTTAAAGGGTAAGCTAACTCACAATCAATTTCTGGAAGTCCACTGATTAGAAGCTCAAGTTCTTTATCATTAAATATTGCAATAAGATCTCGAGGAACCAATTCGTTGAAACCTTCTAGGAAGGAATTAATTTGAGGACGGATGGAATTTGTCAAAATGTGTTCAGCCACAAGGTCTACATACTCATGTTTTGTTTCTTCTGTGACTCTGATATTTCTTCCACCAGGTATGAGCTCATAATCGGTGACCTTTCCAAAAGTATGACCATTATGAATAATAAGTAAGAATTACAAGAGATTAATACAGAAGATCAGTTGAAAACTTGGAAATATCAATAGTGCAAGGCCAATATATGGTCAGATGCAGTTATGAACTTCAAAACTCATAGATTCAAAACAGCTACTGTGTTTTGAATATGAAAAAAGCTCATGAAATGTATAGTTTGGCAATCTTTATACCTCAGTTTTCTCATAAAGTATGTGCTTCTCCTCATCAGCATCCATGCTAAATGTCAGGTCAGGTATGTCATTGACATCATTCTGATTAAAAGAAAACCCAAAATGTCAATATTCCCATCTAAACACAACCCCAATTGCAAGAGTGTAGAAGCCAAAAATAAAAAATAAACAAATTACTGGATTCACTGACCTCCAGCATCCACTTCAAATTCTTGTAATAATCAGGATCAACTGCCTCTATATCATGGTAAGTAACCTTCACACCAAGAATGTGCTTGTAAAAAGAGCGAGTGAAGTAGACGTCTAAAAGTTGACCATCAAAGAGTGCCTTAGCAACCTATAAGAGACCATATATCAAATAATCACCCAGTTTGAAAATGATAACCACAATAAAATAAAAATGATGTTCACAAACATATGAGGGTCTAGGAAGAATTACCACACGGCCCACAAATTTGAAATAGGAGAGATGCTCAGTTTGGAAGACTGAGTTAGGATTTGGTTGAAATGTTGCATTATTCCCCACGGTAGTGAAAAGCAAAGCTCCTTTATCAAATATGACCCTTGAAAGCAATTGATACCATTCTCTTGTCAGACCACCTGCATCAATCCCCTCTTCACCTTGAAACTGCACCGTCAACCTACCCTTCAGGTCTTGACTGGAACGCATTCGCAATTGATTATAGGAGTCCTCTAGGACATACGCCCGGCGAACACTTATGCGCAGTGGGACAGAATGGTGTACCTCATACTGTTGCCTGATTTTTGAGCGGAAATATGCTCTTTTATTATCAAAATCAATCAGCCTTGTTGCTTTCAAAATCATGGAAAGTGATTTCTCCAGCAATCCTGGATTCTGTCTGATGAAAGCATTCAAAAGGCGGCGATGCTTCTCAGCAAACCTTGCGAAAGTGACAGCACCATCAGGCCATCTCTGGGCAGCCACCCCACACTTCATGGACAATGCTGATGAACTCCCCCCAGATTCTTTGACTTCTCTTGCAGTAACATTGACATGATCTTGCTGCATGATTGAATGATTTGCTTGAAGCTTCTCACACAAAACAAAGAAAGCCTCAATAAATGGCAAAAGTCTCTGAGTTCCAGGAGGAAGAGGTGGAGATAGAGAAGAAGCACCTCCGACATGGTCCCCAGCATTTGCATTTGACATTGGGAAAGAGAAGAAAGAGCTCTGCCCTAGCTTTGTCTCAGTCATGCATATGCAATCACTCAATTCTTGCCACAATGGCTCAAGTGCAACATTTAGCTTCCACATGATGCTTTGCTCTTCTTGCTCCCCATCAATTTCTTGACCCTTATTGGCACCAACAACAGGTGAAGTGAGCGTGCTAAGTGCCTGTAGCACACGTAAAATCGCAGCCCCAGCCATGGAGCCAGCACTCAACCCCAGCATGTGCGTACTCCTTAGAGTAACAAGCTCACCTACTGCTGAACTACTCAGGCCATGAGCTAGACCTGCCAACTCTGAAGTAAAGAATCTTCGGTGGGGCTCGGCTACAGAAGCCAACTTCTTCAGAACCTCAGCCGCAAGAAAATAGACTTTATCGGAAAGCCTAATAAATCGATAATTCAAACTAGTCATTCTGATATTCTAGCAGAAAGAGAGATGCAATGTGTGTGTGTGTGTGTGTGTGTGAGAGAGAGAGAGAGAGAGCAATAGATTTATATATAGATTGAATTCAGCAAGCTTACAAACCAAATTATATACAGCATCCAGAACAAAGGATCAGTTCATGAAAATTACCCTTCATGAGCAAGAAGGCTGCACAGATTACGCAAATCGGAGCGTGGGAGCTGCAAGAAGACATCATATAGATTTACAGTCATCTTTCCATTTGATGTGGAAACCTCAGCACTAGTACTTCTAACCAATTCTTGATTGGAATCCAGTTCTGATATTGAAGGATCTTTCTGAATTTCACTTGAAGCTTCATTGACATGTAGTCTTTGGAAATTAGCTGTAGCCTGTCCAGAATGAGGCTGATTCTCCACCTTTGATGCTGCAGTATAAACAATGACTTGAAGCAGGCCCATGACCTGCATGAAAGATTTTACAATTGATATACCCAAAAACATGAAAAAGGGAAAACGGCTTCCTTTCATCAGGAATGTTTTAGTACCTGCTCAAGATGGGCACTACTGCGCAAAAACAGAGGTTGATTCAAGAGCTTCAGGAATAATATTAGAGGTATGTCCCCTTTCTGAGAGATTTCCAGTGGATTTGTTGAATCAATTCTTTCCATAATTTTCTCTTTTCCTTTCTCCTTCTTGGCTTCTGAATGTATTGGACCGAAATGTTCAAGGATAAATGAAGAATCAAAATAAAATAGGATGTTTGCAACAGAGGAAAGATTAGTTGCCAGATATGTCAAAATCTCAAGGATTCGACGTGAAACAAGGGGGGGAAGACCTGCATAACAAAAACAAACTCGAAATAAAAAACCATGGCCTAACACTAGAAGAATTTAAATAAAAAAAAATGAGTGATCAAATCAGTTGGAATTTATACCATCTGACATCTGTGGTCGACCATAAACAACATTCCATTGACAACCGTAAAGCCTCTGAGAATTAACTATTGTTGACCCACTGACAAAACCCTCAGCTTCAGGTTTAACCATATCGAGCAAAAGGCGAAGTAGAATGGCCCGTGTAACACTATGCGCACATAGGTTCAACAAGAGCCTCTGAAGAAGGCCTTTCCCAAGGGGCTTTTCATGGAAAGAAAATAAGAAAAAGAGGGGGGGGGATCCACCCCGTTAGCAAAACAGTTTAATGTAGAAATAAAGATGATAATCTCATTTTCTAGTAAATTATGACATCAGCACTGTCCAAGAGCAAGAGATAATCATAAAAAATATAGAGTCCGCACATGTTAGGAACTCATCCTGACCAACAAGAAAATAAATCTTTGATGACTACTATACAAAGCCCATGGTTACTTTAGAACTGCCCATTAAACAACAATATATTCTGACATCAACTCATCCCCATAAGATCCAACTTGTTCTGGCTAAACTTGACTAGGGATGACTAACCATGAGCTCTATTCCTCTATGCTGTATAACCTTTTAAAATTTTATATACATCTGTTATATTTGTTTCAAATTGTTATCGTCTTTCATAGTCTATCCATTTTTCTCATTTATTTTAATAGCATTCAAATAACCGTATTTTCATGGTTTTGTTCCATAATGATTTCCAACTTTCTCCACCTTTTATATTTTTTCATGTTTGTCTTACTTTTATTGAATTTATTCAAAAATAACTCTACCATATATATTCAATCTATGCACAGAAACTTTTTAATAAAAAGAAAATTTGTCTATAATACATATATTTTAATCAGCTGGTAAAAAAAACCAAGATTTCATCTCCAACAGAAATGTGAGCTTTACCCAGTGGCATCACCTAACATTTTAACCTGACAAAAGGTTTCCAAAACTGACTTTTTTTTTTAATAGCTGGAAATTTGACAGCTTCATTCATTAATATTAGCAAGAATAGAACATTACCTGTGCTAACCTTAACAGCCGAATCATTGCTTTCAAAGCATTGGCATCCAAGAGCGGTTCACCTTCAACTTCCTTCATCTTCAAGCTGTCCACAATGGCAGAAACTGCCCTTCGACCTATTGTAACTCCAATGCCCCTATCCAGAACTGTCTGCCTATCAAATGTCAAATTATTCCTCCTACCACTAAGCCTGTGACTGCTTCCAAAAAGACTACGAGCCTGATAATGGCTCATTACTCTATCTCTGAGCATTTGGGCTTCAGCAAGTAATGGAGAAGGTAATGCTGACAAAACTGCTTCAGAAGAATTCAAAAGAACCTGAAATAAAACCAAAAGACAAAACGTTATTACAATTCAACAATGCAGTAGCAAGAGATAAAAATTAAAATAATAACCTCTTCACGCAAATCAGCAAGGATTGAAGAGTTATCCATGTCAACTGGTTGTCCTTCAGCTTGCGGAGATTGTACAACCCTTTGTGCTCGTTGTTGTGCTATAACTTCTGCCTGGATATCTGGAGGGAGTGCAGCTAAAAATTCAGGGTCAATATCTTCTACAGAAGGTGGTACATAAGTCGCAGCTTGAACAGACTGAACTTGTTGAGAAGCTAGAACTTCTGCCCGCAGATCTTCAGGTAATGCCTCCAAGAAGGTTGGATCAATAATGTTTGCACTAGAAGCCTCATTATTTATACCGGTTTGATCAGCCTGAGAAGCATTTTGAGCAACTACAGGGTTTTGCATTGCTGATGCATCACCTGCACCATCATCAGAAATAGGCAAGTGGTGATCTGCTTGATTTCCTTCATTGTCTGCAGCATCCATATCAACATCAGCGCTTACACAAATTGTAGAAGAATGACCATCACCTGCATCAGGCATTCCTGAATTACTGGACTGGCTATCTGATCTTGGAGGTCCAACTCGATCAACCCTCTGAAGTTCTGCATTACAGGAATTTGCAGGCACTGCAAATCCACCTTGACTCTGAGGATCACCGGATAAATCTGAGGATGGAATAACAAGCTCAGTGATTGCCTCTAACTGCCCAGCGGTGGTACCACCCTCCCCTATTTCCATGCTTTCATTACCATTTGGAAACACATTTGGATGTCTTGACATAGATTCCTGTGTCTGCAACCCATCATCAGCTTCATGAACAACAGACTCTGCGTTGGCTTGTCCATAAGATGATTCAGGAAGATGAGAAACACTTTCAGTCATTGGATTCTCTTGATGATGTGCTGATTCAGCACCAATTTCTTGATGATGAGCCTCACTTTGTTGACTGCCAACATTATCGCCTGCTACCAGTAATTGACTATCAGCATTTGATGGTGGGACATCTGATTGCAGCTTCTCCTGTGGCTCTGAGTTCTCAGATAGCCTTTGAGCTGGAGGACTGTTGGCAGGAGCCACACTACGCAACTGAGAAATAAACAGTTCTTCCACTGCCTGTGCAATCGCAGCAGCGTGACCACCCATTTGTGGCTGACCATCATCAGTCCATCGACCATCACCTGGTCCTCTTCGTCCTGACAAATGCAAAGGATCCATGCCTAGCGAAAAATCAATCAAAGGTGGGGGTGCAGCACCAACCAGGCGGTCACCGAAGAGAGTAGCTGATGCATGTTCAGATGGAAGAACAGGAGCATCAAACATATAAAAGTGAGCTACATCAAAACTTCCGGCCGATAGGGCTTCTAAATCTCTGGAAGAGTTCCCAGCTGAAGACCACATAGAAGCTGGATCCCCAGACTGGGATGGCCTTAGAAGAAGAGGATGTTGGAAACTGCTTCCATCTAAACCAGATCGCTCAAGGAAAGTCCTATTACCATTATGACGGCGGCGTTCAACACCTAAAGGCCGGCGAAAACCAAATATGTCATCCATATTTACCCCTTGAAAGGGCTCAGCAACATCAATGAGACCACTTGCAGCTCCAGGTCGCCCCAGAACCTGCAAATGATCTAAACCATCCAGGCCTTCCCTCCACCTTACTTCTATAACACGATTCTCACGAAAATCATCATCCTCTTCATCAATCATATCATCGTTGTACTCATCTCCAAGACCATGATCATCATGGTCATCCACATCAGTATCAGCTAGAGACATCAAAGCAGCACCCTCTTCTGCTATGTCCTCATCCTCCTCATCTTCATCATCATCTTCATCATCATCCTCACCATCCCTCATGTCTTCATCATCTTCGTCACCCATATCATCATCTGTCCTATGCTCAACTTGGAATGTCATCTCAACTCTGTCAGGATTGTGTAACACACCACCTTCCTCCATCTCTTCATGTGTGAACTCTACCCCATGTTCCATAGGTGGGTTAGAGGTCATAGTCTCCTCCACTTCTAATCTCATATCTTGTTCCACAGACTGATTTAGATTTGCTACATGATCCCCTTCATAATGAGAAGTTTCCTGCAGCTGTTGTAGCTCGGTTTGCACAGCATCTCTGGCTTCTGGTTGAGTGCTCCTATTCTGATCATGCTCCCCAGCTTCAAAGGCTGAAAGATCTCCATTTCTTCCACTTGTGCCTGTAGATCTTTTCTTGTTGGCCCCATCTGACTTATATACTTGCTCACTAGCATTAGCAGCCCTCGTTAAGTTCTCCAAAGCCTTGACTATAAGATTCAAAACTTTCGGAGCATCAGGATGGTCCAAATCAATTACCTGAAGAATACTGGTTAGAGATTGAACCATCCCTCCATCTATCATGGTCTTTGCTATGTCTGGTGAGCAACCAGGACCAGGTAAGTTGCTGGAAGATGAATTTTTAGACAAAATGGAATTAACCAAGTCAGCAAATGCTAGAACCTTTCTATTTGGGAATAAAATGTTCTTTGAACAATTGTTCCCCAAGTTTGAAAATGAAGACAATGCTCTCACAATTTCACCAATCACTCTTCTACGCCCTTCACCAGAACGACCACATAGCACTACCAGAAACCATGAAGCTTTTTCTGACAGCTTGTCTCTCCATTCTTCAGTTGCTTCTGCAGTTTCATCCAAAGATAGCGGCAGAAGCCAATGCAGAACATGATAAAGTATCCCACCGTATCCAGGTCCATCTACTGGAATAGATCCCCGTAGTTGACACATTTCCAAATCTCTTTTCAAAATAACCCCAACTGCATGTACATACATGAGAAGAATATCACTCATCAACTTGAGTACAAAAGTCACCTTAGCTAGTGCTGTAGACCTTTCAGATAGGCCATCAGATTCCATTTTCTTTGTCTCATAAACCTTCGACTTCCCTTTTTCCTTGGTTGCAGGTTCATCTACATCCATAGGGGATAAAGTGCTAGTACAAGCTTCCTGTTTCTTTGGTGACGGGTAGCTCATTACTATTTCAAGAAGCTGGTCAATTACTTGAGTAAGATTAGCAGGAATCCTTTTGTGACCTTTAGAGCATTTACCCGGTCCATCATGTAGCTTATTTTCAGCCATCCGAACACAATCATTAGAAGAGACTCCAACTTCAACACCAGGTGCTTTCAATTTGTCCTTCTCCTTATCTTTTTCTTTTGATAACACAACGTTAGTCCTCCCACCTGAAGACTCCAACTGGCAAATAGCAGCTGCAGCTTTCATGAAGACCACAGGATCTCTAGAAATAACAGGTACCATGGATGTCAAAAATGTTCTAGGTAAAAGGCGACCAGCCTGCCGTCTGAGGATGCCAGTCAGAGTTTGTCGTATCTCCAACTCCATAGCTGTTTGTAATGTTTGAGGATCTTCAAGGAGATGTCGAATAATAGCAGATGCCACACTGTCATACCCAGGGAAGAAACAACTTCTTGGAAGACTAAAAAGTGCAGCCAAGCCTCCATTCTCAAGAAATTGCATAGCTATAGCATGTGTTTTTGTCAAGCGAGCACATAACTGTAGAACAGCCTGCATAACCACAGCTGGAACCTGTTGCTTTACAAACTCACAAGTAACTGCTAGTGCTCTATGACACTCCTCAAGAGCCATATAACCAGTAGATTTCCCTAAGATCTTCTCAAACGCATTGTCAGATTCTTTCTCATGAGCATCGGAAGCAGATTTCTTCTCTGCAGTTGATGCTGGCAGCAATAAGGAAGCATGCCCTCCAGATGAGTCGGGTAAAGATTCTGAGAGAATTCCTTCAGTACTTTCAGAAGAAACCCTAGGTTTGGATTGCAACATGTTGTCTAGAATAAGCAGCAAAGCACTTACACATTTTGGGACCAAAACCCCTTCTCCCAACTCATTTCTCATCTTGAAATTTGTCAAGATATCTATTGAAGCAGAAACAATACCATTTTCCGCAGCGATTTCTCGTGTACTGCTATCTTCACAAAGAAGCAAGGCCAAAATATGTGATATCGTACACAATGCACTGGTGTTCCTCAAAATATCTGATTGACAAAGCTTTAGTTGCTGAATAAGATAAGAGACCACCCTCAGACGATCTTCCCCTCTGTTTCGATTGCAAAGAGTTACAAGCAAATCTGTCAAAGGGAAGGCCATTGATTCACTACTTTGAAACAACCTCATAGATGCAGCAAGGATATCATCAATGGGAGGTGCCTCCGTCCCTTTGTCTTCCGTCAGTACATCTCTTGACTTATCTGTACTATCCTCTATAGATGTATCTGATGAATTTCCCAGTGACAACGCAAGTGCCCGAGCCAGCTCATCATCCTCCTGCACAGGATCTTCAGTGTGACTAAACAACCATTCCATGGCCATCTCAACGCTATTTGTTTCCACCCGTCTCAGTGCTTCCTCTGCCCTTGCCCTTGTAAAACCCATCTCAACTATAAGAGCAATAGTAGCTTCATCAAGAGGGGGGCTCATGAATCGTTGGGCTGTGCTTCCAGCAAAACCATTCCTACTCTGCTTTGCATCACCAACACCAGAGTATATATGAGTAACAATTGCCACCATGGAAGTGATGAAAGCCGGGCTGCAATTTGGAAACATGGGATGGTTCCATACAGGAAGTATCACATCCAAAACCTGAGACTGCAACATACGAACAAACATTTTTGGGTCCCTTGGAACAGGGAACAACCCAATTGACAATTCTGCTGCAACAGGCTGAACAAGTAGCTGAGCCTGAGACGTAGAAGTTGGAGACAAAAGTAAAGCAGAATTAACAAAATATTCAAGCATACAGCAATAACTCTGTAATGTATCGAGCAACCATGAACTGTGAGACAACTTGCTTTCTTCAACTGCCTTTTCATGATTGATACCAGATGATGGAATAGAATATTGTGGTGTCCAAAGCAACTGGCTCGTAGCCTCAAATGTGGTCAGAAGCTCCTTGAATGTTCCATGCACATAGAAGTTATTCACCAGTGCTGTATTGCATGCACGACGTCTACTATCAAATGTTAGTGCAACCATGTCATCCACAACCTTCCCTAGATACCGACACTGCACTGACAACATTTCAAGACCAGCAGATGCGGAATGCCTCCGAAAACTAAGGGCTTCATGAAAGATTTTAGCCAGGGCAGTTGCAAGGCTCTTAGAAGCAGAACTCAATGAACCAGAATCGGCTCTACGACGGTTTGGAGATATAAATCCCTTAACAAGAGTTGCATAGAAAGTACGCATAGCAAAAGCTAGCTTATTCAAATTTTCCAAGAAAAGAACATCAGGGCTTTTCCTTTTAACATCTTGAGCAGAAGTCTCCAATACATTTGCAGAACCTTCTGAATCAATGTTTGAAACCTCCAACTGTCGACCAGACCTTCCACCCCGTATCCGTGTCAACCCATGCCTACCATGACGGTGTACACCATCACCAGGGCGAACCACTGACAAAAACTCCTGCTCTCCACTCCAGTGGGATTGAAAACCATTCCTTACCGATACAGGATTCAAGTATCTTACTGGTGGAATAAGGTTTGCATCATCATCGCTCTCTCTTTCTGCAGCATTAGAAATCGCCACATCTACAGTCCCACTTTCGTGATCAGCATCCCGTTTCTCATCAACCTTGGTATCACTACACAGGGAAACATGCCAAAGGATTTCCCTGTAAACCCTCGAAAGATCCTTCAAGGCATCAGCATCCTCAGATCCCAATTCAGATACCATAGTCGTAGTCCCCTTCAACAGAAAATTAGAAAGAGACAAAACACCTTCAAGACTAAAAAGACATCTCAAGACCCTCGTTTGTTTTGCAGCTTCTAGCTCACCAAGCTGAGTCCCTCCAACTGAAGTTAATACTTCATCTGTCAACTTCAGATGATCTCTCAAGAATGTGCAAACTGCTCGAGCCAGAGCAGCAGAATGCTGAGGTGAGAAGTTCTTAAAAGCAACAGATATGCTCTGACCAATCGATACAGAAAGAGGCATCAATGGCAATGTAAATAACTGTAGAACAGCTTCAATTCCCTTCTTCTCAATGAATATACGGCATGTATCAGCATTCTGAAGAATTGCTTCCAGAAGACGGGCAGCATTGCTAATGCATTCAGGAAGAAAAGATTCAATATTCCCTAATGAACTATCAGAAGATGGCTCTGTTGACTGTTCAGAACTTTCAATCTTGGATGATTCCCCATCATCTGAAGATGCCAAATTTTTCTCTTCTGAATCAGTTTTCATGGGAACAGAAGTGGAAGAGCAGATGGAATCATTAGATGAAGGAGCTTCTAGCCCACATCCAATCTTCAAAATCGTATTCAAGATCTCAATCAACATCTCAACTCCAGGCTCACGTAATGACGAAGCATGGCGCATTAGTTCATCCAATCCAGTAGACAAGGATCCTGGAGTATCACCAGTAAGAGTGCGTAAATATGTTCTCGAAGTAAATATTCTCACAAAACAACCCAAAGCATTACAATCTTTCACAGCCTGAAGGCCATTGTTGTTCAGGCACAATGCATCCAAGCACTGCGGTATGCAAGTTACTGCTTCGGCAGAGCAAAGAATGCCACCCATTATAGCATCCAAGAAGGTAGAAGGCAGATCAGCCACATCTAACACAGGAAAACATGTGGGATCTTTGTGAATGAGATCACTCATAACAGTTGCTGCAAGTGAAAAAACCCCACCACCAAAATCCTTTGCTTTTCTGAAAATAATGCATAAGCAATGTGGCAATAAACTCTCCTCCGAACCATAAATGTGAGTGGTGCTTCCAGGTGCATATGTTCCAAGTGATATAGCACGCAATAAAGCTTTCATCAGTAACCGCCGGTGATAAGCAACCAATGCTTCAGAATAAAGGGGCTGCATATTATCGATATCACTAGAAGTAATGAGGATGATTTGTTTGCCTTTCTTGCCACATTGAGTGTCTTCACCATGCTTTTTTGAACCATTATCTACATGAGATACTTCTACCTTCAGACGTGCAATAGTATCATCTAAACCTCCCAAGTCTCTAAACAATGCAGCAGCTGGGTTACTGTAGTCCATAAAAGCTTCAAGAACATGAACTGCGGTACTGACCAAGTGCAGATGTTGAGGATCCATGTCTTTAAGAAGAGGAAGAAGAGTAGGTATAAAACCTGCTTCCCGCAGAGCTGAACAACCTAAAGACGTTGAGACCAAAACAGTAACAAGCAATAAAAGAGTCTCAGCAAACACAACAGACCATTTTGAGGAATCACTGGTAATAGAATCAATGGCCTTCTGCATGAGACTGGGTAGGATTCCACAATGTCCACCAGATGTCACGGCAGTCAACACCATTGGCTGGCGGGACCGATCTTGGCAAAGAGCAACCAATGACAGAATACCAAGAATGCGGATATTTTCAGGCACTGCATCTTCATAACTTAATAAAGAAACCAGTTCATTGATGAACTCAGGCTCATTATTGAAAAAAGCTGTCAAGTCATTGGCATCATTGCTTGCTTGAACAAGAACTACAAAGGCATATAGGCGAATGCATATGTACTGTTGTCGAGAAGATAAAGAACCAAAAGCCCTTGCAAAGCGCAATCTCGTCAAAAGTGAAAATCTTAAGCTAGGAGGTACTTTGTACTCTGTCACTAACTTATTCAGAAGCTCAAGATCACTCTCTTGATAAGTATTAGCATAAGGCAAATGAATGACTTGTAATCCTTGGGTCAATTCTTCTGTAGTTGCAGACTCCTTGGATGAACCATTAACTGCATAAAACTCAAAATGGAGGGTGCTACCTAACTCAAATGCAACCGAGTCACATCCATTCTGTAAGGAGCATGCAATTAATCCAAGGCCTTGTTCCTTGCCCCCCCAACCTTGTGAGAAAGAAAACAATTTTGAACACAGAGAAGCATCTCGTATAGAGCACTTCCCGATTGTTTTCTTCAAGAATGCAGCCAAAGTCTGTAAGCTAGCCTCAACCACATCGGCATCAGTTGAACCAAGAAGAGTTGAAAGATGCTGCTACATTAGCACAAGAACAAAAAAATAAGAAGAGAAAAACAAAACTAAAGTAGAAGATAAATAATAAAAATTATAATTATGTAAATGTATGCCGAACAACGCTATTTGTAACAAGTAGCCACCAAAAGGTCTGATGCACCTAAGGCAGCAAGCAACAAATTTGAACAAACCACCAGAAAATCCACTCATTTGAGCATAAATCACAAAAAGAAGGCAAACTCGTGGAAATGAAGCATACTTCATAAGAGCTATATAAGTGCTTGTTTGTACAGTTCTCCAAAATGATCCGTATAACACGAAGAATTTGAAGAACAGCTTCTCTTGGGAAGGGAGGATCAGCAGCCAAAAAGTTATCCTCAAACTGCAAATCCTTCCTTGATTTTATGTGCTTCTCAAAGAACGACTCAAAATGATTAAAAAGCTCAACCCAGTGATGAAAATCTCCCTGTGCCAAGCAAATTGAAATAAAAATCAATCAAATCGCATATTAGATTTCATAAAACCATACTGCGTAAATATTAATCATACCTTGTCAAACTCCCAAACAAAAACTTTTAAAGGTTCTTCTATATTCTCAAGTGGAGCAGCAGTAACACCGTTGATAAAGGATCTGATTTGGGGGGGCTGAAACCAAACAAAACATTTTGTAGTTACTATATTTCTAGAAACCCTAAATTCAAAATCACAAATTGATATCTCTAACAAATCAAACATGAGAACAAAACAATTGCTAGCTAAAGCAGATGAAACAGACACTATAAAACTTGATAAGCAAAATGACCAGCATTGAAGATAGTGGATCTAAATGGAACCCATCAACAATATCCAATTTTGAATCATTTTTCAAAAATTAATGACTTCCCTGAAAAAAAGAACTTAAAAGTTACAAGATCAAGCTGCAGAGAGCCATGATGAGATGATTTGGAGTCTGAATGAGAACGATGGGTTCTCTGTTAGATCTATGTATGGGGCCTTATGTCCTTCTAGCAGGGGGCCGAACCCAGGCATTTGTGTTTGGAATGCGAAGGTTCCTTTGAAGATCTCGTTCTTTATGTGGGAGCTATGGTGGAAACGAGTGCCGACGATTGACAACTTGAGAGCTAGGGGAATGATAATCCCAAACCAGTGTTGTTTATGTGGAGCGGATGAGACCACTTGTTTCTTTTTTGCCCTTGGGTTACGCCTATTTGGGCTTTCTTTCTTGGCCATTTCAGCGTTTGGTGGGCCAATCCCTTTTGGAGTGTTGGCATGGTCAGCTGCCTGGAGGGGGCAGCGAGAGGGCAAAAAATTTGTGGCTAATGATCCCAGCGGTGCAATGTTGGAGTATTTGGGACGAAAGGAATGGGAGAACTTTTAAGAATAGGGCTAGACAGCGTCACTGCATTATCAATGCCATCTTATCCATGTCTTTTGATTGGATGTTTGCTGACTCCCCAACGGACTGGCCTTCTTACAGCGAGTGGATGTTCGATTGGGACTCTATTATTATGTCTAGCTAGCCGCTTGTTTTATTTTTTATTTTCCCTGTTGTTGCTGGCCTGCATGCCTTATGCAGCCGTGTAGTTCCTAAGCTCTTTTCTGTTTTTACTATACCCTTATCTTCAGAAAAAGAAAAAAAAAAGATCAAGCTGCACTAGCAAATGAGAAAAATGCATATGCAAGGCTTTCACATTCCCTTGATGGAAACAGTTAAATAAAGATGTGTTTGAGCTGTACATGCTAAAGGATGTTTTACAGCAGATAGCACTTCCACTAACTGCTTTCTACCCACTCCAAATGCATTTCAATGCTTTAAACAAAAACACCACTCCACCTGCTAGTACAAGACAGGATGCTGAGAGGAATGTCCTTTGATATTACATAATAGCCCAATAAGAATTGGCATCATGAATCAAAGTCCCACAGACTTCATTAGATTAGCAGATTGATCAGTTAACATACAAACAGAAGCAAATCAACTGAAGCAGATCATAATTGGCAAGTTTAGAATAATATTAAGAGGTCATTCCCCGTGCCAGTCCTGTAATTACGAGGTGTTGAGAGAGCTGGATGGGATACAGACCTAGCCTTTGCCTTTTTTGCACGAAGTGGCTGCTCACCAGACTCGAACCCGCGTTTTCACGCTGACAGCCCAAGCCACTACCATTGCACCAAAGCAATGACCCTTTTAGAATAATATTATTCACCAATTTATGAAGTAATCATTACTATTACTTATAATGTTAGGTCTACGAAAATGGAAAATTATCGAAGGCTGAACTCATACATGATCAAACTAAAGAAATAAACAATCCATTATTTGAGGAAAATTAAATGAAAAGAATGAGGCGAGGGATTGGGGAAGATATCCTAACAAATTAGGTTTAACTAGACATCAAAACTCCACAAAAGGTTAATGATAAGAAAGTTCCAGGATGTTGCATCTGTAACAGAATTTTTGGTCCAACAGCAAAGCTCCACCATCTTATTAGAAAGTCATAAAATTTTGGTATTTGATCATTAAATTTATAACAAAAAGAATTACCATTGTTACTCCACATAACCAAACTTCATTAACATGTACTAACAACAAATCCAACGAGCTAATAGCATATGCATTGAGGCCTTCAGGCATATTGCAAGATATCCTAATACTGAAATGCCCATGGCACTGACATCATTTGCTTAATATATATCTAATGTAGAGTGTGTTTGTTTTCTTCCCTTCCTGCATGGTATTTCGTGTCTTCTAAGATTTTCAATATTTTTTTCATTTCTCAAAATAAGATAAATGGCAGCTCCATGATGCATGAATATAAAAATCCTGGAGGCTGCCAAGCAGTAAGGAGCATGGCAACTGCCTCACCTTGCTTTACATTGTCATAAATATGTAATCTCTTTTTTCTTAATACTGATAAGTATAACTAGCAAATTATTCATCAAAAAAAAAAGTATAACTGATGCAGTATGCATGTAGGCTTGTGGGTGTGTGCTCAGGATGTAGGAATAAAATGGATAAAGCAATAAAGACAAATAAACAAAATTCCTACTTGCACATTCACACACTAAATCAAGTGATTTCTTAGTTAGATTCAATAGGCATATCAAGAGTTGAGGCATACAAAGTCCTAGACACAATTAAGCCTAACAATATGAATAAATTAGTGATTAACTTAGAGATCACAAACGTATCAAATTGCCGTCCAGAAATTCAGAACATGTTAAAAGTGTTTAAAACTAATCAAAATAAAGTGGAAAACAACAGGAAAAGGTATAGATACTGAGAAATTATTATGAAATCAAGTGGGCAAAGTTGAGGAGGATTTAATAGTAGGAAATAATGGCCCAAACAGGTAATAATCATGCTCAAAATAAAACATACTCAGCTTCAGCCAAACTACACGATTCCATCATTCACTACTCCATTGGATTTGAAAAGGCCCATAGGGGATAGATATCACCGGAAGTGGATAGAGGCTACTCCAATAAGACCCTCAGTATGCTGCCCATAAGAGTAATCAACTTCAGGAGCCCAGAACAAATAATAAAAGAAGCCCAAAATTCTGATGTCCAACTTATATGGTGCCGCCACCTTCAAAATACCCAAACTGTGGGGTTTATGCTGAAGAAACTTTTGGGAAATGAACTGCTGACTTTGGTGTCGCCTAGGGGTGTGAAATACCCTGAGAAAATTAAACTTTCAAAAACTAGAGAGCTGTGAAGTAGGGAGAAGATTTTCAAAAATCTGTCTGGCGGGGTGATGCGGACATCATGCTGCGACCAGGCACCCTCCAGGTGTATCAAAGGAGGAGGAGGAGGAGGAGGAGCAGCCCTATGTTATGGTTTGAGTAGCGGGTCCCACTTCTTTGGACATGTGGCAGTCCATGGAGAGACACTTCATTTCCATTTTACTGTTTTTTACTTAGTTTTTGGCTTTACTTTTATGCGCATTATGTAAGGGGGAAATAATTAAACTTTTGTTAAATGGGGGGTTTAGTTGTTATTTTGCTTATTAGATAAGACTTTTATTTATTTCTTATGATTTATGACTTTATTTGTAATTTCTGGGTGGGAGAGGCATTTAAAACCTCTCTGCACATTTAGATGGATCATTGATGATTGACTTGAATTAAAATTTTATGGTTTTCCCTCTTCTCAATGCTGAGCCTTAACATGAGTATGTGTGATGAACTCAAAACCAGGAGTAGTTTCCTCATGGGGTTTGTGCGAGCTAGGTGGAGGCCTAAGTAATTCCTTCTTCTCTATCTGTTCTTTCTTTGTTTTGGTTTGCACTTAATATTCTCTGCATTTTCCACCTAAAATCTGTCCGATATTTATTAGTCCTGCATCTCAAAACCAGCAAGTTGCATATGGGAAGCACGTGTTCAGGGTTCTAACACCTTGAGGATTGAATTTAGAAAAACCAAAACAGCAGTAAGGTTCCCCAAACATAGTCTCAGATCAGGATTATTAGGATTTTGATTTAGGGAGGCCCAAAATCCACTATTATAAGCTGCCAATCCAACCACAAGGCTTAAAACATGTGGGTTATGATCCCATGAATGGGAATCAAGAGGAAAACCCTTGCTGTGACAGCAGCAGGTCAATGGGGTTATCCCCTTTAATTTCAGCTCAAAAAAACAGTCCAAAAATTTTCAGATTTCAAGGGTTTTAAGGTTAGGCTTCAAGACTCTTTCAAGAAGAGGTTTATTGGTTTGGAAGAGAAAGAGTACTTTGAAGAAGAAGACAGGTATGGGTGAAGAAGAAAAAGAATTCACCAAAAATCACAGAAAATAAAAGAGAGAAAGAAAAGATACAAGGAATGAAACTTACCTCAATCCAAGGGAGATCTTGGATTCCACCAAGTAGCAAACCCTAGAGAAGGGGACCTCTTCAGGTTTTCAGTCTGCACACTTTGAAAGAGCCTCAAAGAAAAAGAGCAGCTGATGGAAGAGCAAGAGAGCAACCCAATTTTCTGTGTTTTATTCATCATTCCTTTGTTACAAATCATGTGAGCTCTTTTATAGTCTCCCACGATCAAGAGTCTAACCCTATTCAAACTCTTCAAAAAAAAAAAAAAAAAAACAACCAAACCCCACCCATTAAAAATTATCTCTAAATAACTAGGGGTGGGCATGGGCTGGGCTCGGGCCGGGCCATGGTAGGCC
>JAOXJP010244725.1:0-22746 GCA_025762735.1 Platanus orientalis | reverse complement strand
ATATATGAGAGAAAAAGAGAAACGGATATCGGTAAAAAATGAATGTATATATATCTTTATTTGGTTCATTTATAATCCAGTAATTTTTAAAAGAATCGATATTTAATTGAATTGGATACATATATGTTGGTATCCACTTTAAACGAACATGAATATGAACCAAAATTATTATGGATAATAATCAGATACTTGCATTCCTTCTATTAGGTTAAAATCATTTTTTTTTTTTTTAAAGTATTCAAATGAAAAGGTTGGTAACTAAAAAGAGGCGCTAACGTTTTTTTTTTTTTTTTTTTGAAGTGTTAACCTTTGGTGTGGGGACATGTTGGGACATACAAATTTGAGTGTAGGAGTTGCTTATAAGAGAGAGAGAGAGAGAGAGAGAGAGAGAGATTACCCCGCATAGGAAAAGCACTGCTTTGTTCTGGGATCTCAAGATGTTTGCTCCCATCAACCGAAGGAGAAGATCTAGGTACATGGCATGTGCAGGCCAACCTATAGCACTAATGATGTTGCGGTCGAGAACGCATGAAGTGACGGGCTCTGGGTCCAACCAAACACCCCCGGCGAGCTTAATTACAGACTTCATGCTTGGAAATGCAGTGCACTTCTTCCCTTTCACAATCCCAGCAGAAACCAGAATCAGTTGGCTATGACAAGTAGTCGCAATCGGTTTCCCCGCTTTGGCAAACTCAGAAACAATTCCCAACACCCCATCATCCACGCTGAGGAGTTCTGTGAATCGGCCTCCAGGTATGATGAGAGCATCATAAGACTCAGCTTTAACATCATCGAAGTTAGAATTCAGAGTAAAAAGATGGCCTGGAAGCTCTGTGTATAGCTGTTGAGAATATTTCTATACTACTTAGTGAAGGAAAATCCAAAGAAGAAAGTAGATGTAGCGTATGATTATAACATGTACCTCGTAGCCCAAGTAGTCATGAACGGCTGTGAAGCATTTTTCACCGGATTTCTTGTTGGGAGAGACGCAATCGACTCGGATGCCGAAGGCCTGGAGGGCCTGGAATGGTACCATGGCTTCGTAATCCTCCATGTAATCGCCGCATATCATTAGAGCTGATTTTGGAGCCAGAGGAGGTCCCATGATTTCAGACTTGTACAGAAATGGAATGGAGATTGAAGAGAGGAGAGCACGAGATTGCTGGGTTGATCTCCATTGAGAGAAAGCTAAGGTCAGGTTCTTATCAAACGAGGGAGGAGAACCTTCCCACGGGAAGCTCGTTGGGATTCTGCTTGCTTTAAATATGGCATTTGCACATAATTATGTGTATGAGACATATATCTAACATGGCCACCAACCACTGAACGGGTCCCACCAAAGAGAGATTATATAAGACAAAAAATAGCATAGATGATTTAATTTTGACCATTTGATGTTGATACAGTTGAGATAAGCTAACCACGATACTCTTTGACTTAGACAAACTTGTGCAAGACCCATGACTATTAGTGGGTAACGATCTTCTTTTTTTCCAATTATCTTTCTGGGCCCACAAACCCAAACAACAGTATGGGGCCCTTATAACTTGACGAGTATCTAATGATAAGATCAGACCCTCCATTGGATGGGCCACAACTAAAAGAAATTAATCCACATGAACAAATGATCCCAACCACACATTTTCCTGTATTCATTTCAATGGTCCTACATGAAATCATATTAGAGCTTCAAAGAAATTTAAATCGTGCAGTTTTTTTGTGAATGCAGTCTTTAGATAGAACCCATCCATTTGTTGGTTCTTATCTTATAAACATCCTCTGACCCACGATTTTTTTTTTTTTTTTTTTTTTTGAAGCAAATGTTCTGTCCAAGACTTGGGAGTCCAAGATGGTGTCTTGGACACCAGGGGATGACAGATGGAATAAAATGGGTTTCTTCCACGTGTCATCCCCTGGCATCCAAGACACCATCCTGGACACCAAATCATGGACAGTAGATTTGTACCCTTTTATTTTTAACCAGAACAGTGAAATGAATTACTCTTGTACAAAAGTCAAGAACATGGAGTTTAGTGAGGGACTACTACCAACACAAATGTAATACTTGGGATGCATAGTGAACTGTTGCTATTCGGATCCCATTATATATATATATATATAAAGGACTACCATTTACCCAAAAAAAAAAACTACCAAGACAAATGCAAAACTCGTAATCTTTAACTGTAAAGATTTTGAAAGCTCAATTGCTTTAATATGTTCCAATGACCTTTTCGTACAATATAAGCAGTGCTTCACAATCTTATACTCCAGGTGGCACGAACAACAACCAATCAGTTAAGGGGTTACCCCACCATCAGAAACGAAACAAAACAAAAAGAAGCCTTGCCGATGGTGATGAAACAGCAGCTCCCGGCAAATATTTGAGTGAGGAAGTTACCTAACAAAGAAGGCTTTGAACGTCCAAAATAATAATCAATGCATAATAGCGGTCAAAAAGTTTGAAACCATATGTAGATACTGAAGTTACAGAAACGATTCGGACACTACTCATCTGATCCTTTACCACCTCACCATTGCCGACCAATGTTGGTTGAAAACCCAGAATCCATTGATGGGTAAAAAATAAATAGCTCGTCCAAGGAGGTGAGTGGTGAACAAAGAAACATATTAGTAGCTGAAGGGCCACATTCTATAGATCTCCAAAATAATTCTCTTTAATCAGATCTCCGCCGATTTGAGCCGCCTTTGTGGTGGTTGTACAGAGGTAACAGACAATGGGGCCCATGTTTCTTCCTCCCATAACACCGCCAGTAAAGAACCAATATCACTAACATCATGCCAATGGGAATGGCCCATCTGTTATATCAACAATCCAAGAAAAAGTATCACTTGCCAATCCCAACTTCATGTACTCTACTAGTCAAGTATCATGCATTGCCTTTAGAAAAAAGTAAAAATTTTGTTTGAACCATGTTGAAAGGGCAAAAGGCAATTCTTATTACCTATCCAGATCAAGAATAGGGCTATAAACAAGCGTCTCCCAAGTTGCCACAATAAAATGCCATGCTGGGTTGTAGTAAAGTGACTCAGCTGACCAAAACATCCTTGTGAATGTCTCCAAGAAGATAAATAATATCCACGCTCCAATCTCAAGCAAAATAAATTTTACAACAAACCGGCCAACCACCACCATGACAAGGGAGAACACCACCAACCAATTGAAAAGCCTGTGATTATATTCCTTAATGAATAGAGACCGGGATTTCTCCAACATCTGCATCACAGGTGAATATTTCAAGTACCTGACTTTAATCAAATGTCATTCTCAATCTTCAAAGCATTTGTTCCCAACCACCACCAAAATCGAGGTCCTCATTAAAACAGCAAACCCAAGAAATAAAATATGACTAATCTTACCTTTGTCATCCGTTGTTCATAACTTGTTTTTGAAGGCCCTACGCACTCCTTCTCGAAGCTTTGATTGCATTGTAGGAAACCTGCATTAAATTTTGCCATAGAAGGAAGTCTGAGGACTTGAAGCTGGTCCATTTTGTCCTCACACCTAATATACAGTGCCTCACACAGCTTTGAAGATTGATATTCATTAGTCATAATGTAATTCTTGTACACCTACACAAAATTTCAAATAAAAGAAGGGGTACAGTGAATCGCAAGTTTTATAAAATTTGAAACTACGTATTATCTAAAACAAATAACTCCCCAATTTAACAAAACTAGGACTCAACTCAGCAGTCGCCCAGATTCAGGTGAGAGACCATAAAGTCAAATTACCAAGCTAATCACAATGAGTACCAATCCTAGAGTCAACAATCATAGCAACAGTATTCTTAATGAATCCATGTTGTTGCAGTGAGGCTGAAAAAGACGTGCACCACCTTTTATTTCTTTTAGTGGATGGGAGTGGGCATCTATGGAGTGGATGGATTCTTCTAGAGAAGCTTAGTAACTTTATGGTTATAGTTGTCGCAGAAGTAAGAATCTTAGGAATGTTTTTGTTACCTTTACCTTACCTTGGGAATATGGAGGGAAAGCAATACGAGAATCTTCTAACACTTTTCTCTTTATTTATGAAAGAATTTTAGAACATAAATTAAAACCAAGTGATTTCAATGCTAGCAATTTCAACCTCGGGATACTGAGATTGGTTCTCTTTTCAAGTACTCCAGGAGATCATGACAGAAATTGAAAAGCAGTATGTGAGTGCACAGGATCATCAAACAAGGTGATACCAAGATCATCGGAGCTGGAGCAAGGAAAGTTCAAACTTAACTTTGACAATTGTTTTCTTAAAAATCCTGGCCCAGCTGAGGTAGAAGGAACTTCTAGATAATTATGATAGAACAGTGAACCTCTTTTCTTTCCAATTAGGTTGTGATTCAAATGAGGCCAAAGCAAGGAAATCATCAACTCAGGATTTTTCAAAGAGTGTCCAGCTAGGGGTAGAGGCCAACTCATTAAATTTACTGCATGGACTTTGGCGAGTTTAGTTGGCCCTTGGACGGTGCAAATACTCCTTTCAATGGATTAGAGATAATATGACGTAGGACATCTAGGGTTTCTCTCTGATAATTAAAGAGGCAAGATTATGCAGGATAGTTTATGGGATGTTAAATCCTGCAGGTAATGGGTCCACATTATAGCTCAATCACCTGTCTAGGATTGCACACATACCAATTAAAACTCCACACAAAGACAGCACAACATACAGTCCCAAAACTAACCCAGAAAAATCAGAATGGTTTGTGTGCTATAAAACACTACTTTGAGTTATCTAATCAACATGAAATTCTACAAGATAACCAATCTGATATAGCACCAATTCTACACAAATTTAAGTATAAGTATAGCCTGTAACCTCTTTGACAATAGAAAATCAGGTTACTGTTTTTGACAGTAATGACAAAGCAAACTACAAAAAGGAGGATAGCGACTTATCTGATAAGGACTGTGATCGTTGAAGCATGATCGAGTGAAAACCAATAGGCATACTAGCCCACGTTCAGAAACTTCCCACAAGAATAGATCTTGATTAAATTAACAATGGATTGAGAAGAGATAGGAGAAGAGTCCAAACAGTACCTGTTTGGTTGTGTTCGACGGAGATTAGTAGATGGTCCTTTAAAAGGTGCAAAGTATACGTGGTTCAACTTTCAAGATTGTCCCTCTCTCAACAGATTGAATCCCTTTCTTTTTTGTTCTGGATGGGAGAATATTTTCCCAAGGAGAACTCAGACTGCTATTCCAAGATCTACTTCGGATCATACTCCTATTATGCTTGCTCCTATTCTTTGTAATGGTGGCCCCTATCTGTTTAAATTTGAGGAATTGTGGCTTCATTCCCCGGAATTTTTAGAGGTGGTAAACAGGAATGGAATCGTACCAATTATTCAGGTTAGGCAAGTAGGAACTCTACATTAAAATTGAAAGGTCTTAAGGTGCAGTTGAAGACTTGGAATAAGGATTCAGTTTGTTCGTTTAAAGCTGATATGGATGGGTGTTTTAACCGTATCAAGGTTTTGGATCTGGCGAAAGAGGCGCGTGGTCTCTCGATGGATGAGAGGGTGTCTAGGGATTTGTTGAGAAAAGAGTTTCAATTATTGGGAGTCAAGGAAGAAAACTTTTGGAGACAGTGATCTAGAATTAGATGGTTGAAGGATGGGGATCAAAATACCAAATTCTTCCATCGGGTTACATCTCATCGTAAGAACCTCAATGATATTCATGGGCTCTTAGTGGATGGGGTGTTGACTCAGGATCAGGTGATTTTAAGATCGGAAGTGGAGTCATATGCTACTAATCTATTTAAGGAGGATCATCCCTTTTAGGCCTTTGTTGGATGGGATTAGTTTTGATTGTATCACTAATCATGAAAGGACCTCATTGGAATTGCCTTTTTCGGAAGAGGAGATTCGGAAGACGATATTTACTATTTCCTTTTTTTTAAATTGTTGGGATATTGTCAAGGTTGATCTTATTAAAGTTTTTGAGGAATTTTATGATTTAGCGGAATTTTATGATCATTTAAATAATACCTTCATTGCTTTGATTCCTAAGAAGAGAAATGCTAAGGAACTGAAAGACTTTAGGCCAATCAGTTTTCTTAGTAATGTGTATAAAAGTATTGCTGAAGTTCTGATGTCAAGGCTGAAGTTGGTTAGGTATTATCTCCCTGTCTCAAGTATCGAAGGTTAAACAAATCTTGGATAGTGTGCTTATTACTGATGAGTGCATTAAGGATAGGAAGATATCGGATAGAAATTGGGTGATTTGCAAGTTGTGTGGAGAAGGCATATGATTGTGTGATTTGGAATTTTCTAGACTATATTTTGCTTAGAATGGGTTTCGAGGCAAAGTGGAGGAATTGGATCTTTTATTGTATCAGATCGACTTCCTACTCTATTCTGGTTGACGGCTCCCTTGTTGGGTTTTTTAGGAGTTCGAGGGGATTAAGGCAAGGGGATCCTTTGCCCTCCCTTTTGTTCATTATGGTGATTGGGGTGCTAAGTAAAATGATTAAAAAGATGGATATGAGGGTATATTTCGGGCTTTAATGTGGGTAATGGTAGTAGTTGGTATCCCATTTGTACTTTGTGGATGACACTATGATCTTCTGTGATGCGGATATTCATCAAATTGGATATTTGAGATGTATTCTTCAGTGCTTTGAGGTAGTTTTCAGATTAACTATTAATTTGGCTAAAAACGAGATGTTCCATGTTGGTGATATTAAGAATTTGACTTGGGTGTTCGGTAGCAAAATTGGGAACCTCCCTTCTTCGTATTTGGGTATGCTATTGGGGGAAAATTTCAAATCCAAGGCAATTGCGGATTCCTTTGATTTAGGGTGTCATGTGTGAAGTCCTAGGTTAAAGTGTAATTTGTTTGATTGGGAGTTGAGTGAGTTATTTAGGCTTTTGAGTTTATTGGAGGATTTCAAGCCGGATAGTAGTAAGCAGGATAGTTGGGAGTGGAGCATCAACAAAAAGGGTATCTTCTCCACCAAGTCCCTTTATTCCAAACTGCTGAATGCTAGGACAAATCACTTTCCCCACAAAGGCATTTGGATTCCTATCATCCCCTAGAAAATTTCTTTCTTTTTGTAGAATGCTTATTTGAATAAAATTCTTATCCTTAATCATCTCTATAGTAGAGGTTGGAATTTGGCAAATAGATGTGTTATGTATTTGCATGAGGAGTTGGTAAATCATCTTTTTATTCATTGCTATATGACTCATAGGATTTGGGGTTTCTTCCTCTCCTATCTTGGTATTTCTTAGTCCTTCCATGGTCAATTCCAGGATTTGATTTCGGGTTAGGGCATAAAAGATCTAGATGGGTTTCTTTTTATCATTTGGTGGGCCTTATCTAGTGTCATTTGTTGTGATTCTGGAAGGGGAGGAATGCTAGGATTTTTTAAGAGAGAGGAATCAATGGGGGCTCGTGACGGCTACTTATAAGCTTTTGTTTGATTGAGTTTCCACTAGCATTGATTTTGACAAGATTGAGTGGTATTCTATTTGGAGTGAGGATTTGTAATTTTATTTCAGTTCTGTTTTTTTTTTTTTCCTTTTCTTTTCTTTTCTTTTCTTTTCTTTTCCTTTTGTCCTTTGTTTCACCTATTGGGTGATGCTTGTTTTCTCTTTTCTTTTCAATAAAGTGCTTATTACCTCTTAAAAAAAAAAACTAATCCTAAAGTAACCTACCAATAGGACTGCTTTTAGTAAGTTGACCCAACAGAATATTAGAAATCCATAGATCTAGTTAGCTTTTTTTTATAAAGTAATTTATTAAAAAAGGGAAGAGAAATACAATCGGGGGAGCCCAACAGCACGAGGAATGTGCGGTCTCACATAGTCACATTAAGAAAATAAAACCAATAGCAACAAGAACTCAGACCCCTATCCCTCAAATAGCATAGAATCCTAATCGAACATCCAAAGTAGTCAAGGGCATCCTCATCAACCTATAAGATACCCAAACAAAGATCTTAAATATCACCAACTCCACCAATTTGCTAAAGAGAGTCGAAACATCTTCAAATATTCTCAGGTTCCTCTCCAACCACACCGCCTAGCAGATTGCAAAAGGAGTCAACTTCCAAACTTCCTTCTTGATGTCACTCAAACCCATAAACAACTGGAAAGACCAGCACTCGAAGAGCATCCTCACAGATTTGGGGCAACCCACTAAACCTTAAATTTGGCCGAGACAAGATTTTAGAGGGCTGCCACCACCGGGCAATGAAAGAAAAGATGGTTAGAGGACTCATTGTCTGTGCAACATCTAATCAAGCAATTAAATCCCAATGAATAAGATTATCAATAATATGACCCCTGTCCCACCACAACAACTACAACAAAAACAAGATTTTTGGAGGCACAAGGGAGGTCCAAATAAATTTAGATGGGAACACCGACAGCCCACCTTGCACCAAAGCCTCATAAAGGGATTTAACTAAAAAGCCATGAATCTCATCCAAAACCCATATCCTCTCATCCTCCATCCATTTCTATGGTAATAACTATCAAGAACATCAAGGAGTCTACCCATTTCCCCCACCTCCTAGTCATTGCAGTTTCTCTGCAATTGAAGATTCCATGAGCAAAACGATCTCAACCGAACCATATGCCCTTTCACTGAACTCGCCTAAGCCTCAGCTAGGCTATAAAAGAGCAGAAAGCTTCTATAAAGGGCTTTGCCCGCACATTAAGCATCTTCCCAAAACAGCACCCTTTTCCCGTTGTTAGTCTAAAGCAACAAAACCTCTTAAAGGAATCAAGTCCCTTGAAGATGCATTTCCAAACCCCACAACCTGTAAGACCCATAGGTTGTTGGCTCTCCCACCAATTTGACGCTTCCCCATACTTTCCAACCACAACTTGCCTCCAAAAGGATTCCTTTTCCATGCCAAATCTCCATAGCCATTGAATCAAAAGATCCTTATTGAGTCCGAATAGATCTGATACCAAAACCTCCCCAATCCAAAGGCTTACATATCCGTCCACTTGATCCAGTGAATCTTCTTTAACTCTTGATCGGCATCCCATAGAAATTTTCTCTAAATCTGCTCCATCCTATTCACCACAAATGAAGGAACAACAAATAAAGAGAGAGTAAATCAGAAGGCTCGAGAGAACATTCCTCAATAAGACCAATTTTCCCCCTTTTGAAAGATTTCTACCTTTCCAACCCACTACCATCCTCTACATTCTTTTGATAACTGGTTACATATGAATTTTGATGTTGCCTTCGCTCTAAACGGGAGCCCTAAATAAGGAGATGGAAAGGATTCAACCTCACAACTTAGGATAGAAGCCAACTCTTCGATATTAGGGACATAGCCTACAAGCAATAGTTTTGACTTGCCAAGATTCACTTTAAGCCTTGTTACCTTCTCCAATATTAGCAAGATAGATCTCAGGTTACTGAACAACTTTGGATCAGTCCCATCATAAATAAGGAATCGTTTGCAAACTGGATGAAAGGCACAGAAGGTGTCCTTTTGCTTACATAAAAACCTTCGAACAACCCAGAATTCTTTGCTTTCCTAACCAGCCTACTAAGAAGCTCCACAACAATGATAAACTAATATGAGGACAACAGATCCCCCTGTCTAAGACCATGACCGCCTTTGAAAAAGTCTTTTGGGGATCCATTAATAAAAATGTATAAAGGAGACATCACGTAAATTTTCATCAAGTTTCTTCATCGCTTGCCAAACCCCATCATCCCAAGAATAAAGTCACGGAACTGCCAGTTCACTTCACATGGTCATATGCTTTCTCCATATCAATTTTGCACACAACCCCTGCCTTACTTGACTTGATTCTTGCATCAATGCATTCATTAGCCAATAAAGTGCAATTCTTAACCTATCGATCATACATGAAAGCATTCTAAAATGTCGATATCACTCCAGGAAGAGTGGTACACATCCTAATAGCCAGGGATTTTGACAAAATTTTATAAAAGCAGTCAATCAGGTTAATGGGCCCAAAATCTCCTATCTCAGCCACCCCCACCTTTTTAGGGATTAGCGAGAAAAATGTTGTGCTAAGAATTTTACACCACTCGTCTTTCTCATGAAAGCATAGATAGCTACCATCATGTTCTTTCCCACAAAGTCCTAGCAAAACTTAATGAATCTTATAGAGAAACCATCCATCTCTGAAGCCTTGTCATCTACCATACTCTTTAGCACTTCAAGCACTTCCTCCTCAGTGAAAGGGCTACCCCTCCCCAATTTGGTCAAATTCAATTCCTTCAATCTCTAAGTGCACAAGGAAGGGATCTGAATAAAGCTTCTTATAATACCCCTCAATAAAATCCCTAATTCTATCATCATCTGATACCCACTCTCCAACGATTTTCAACTTCACAATGAAATTAATAATATTTCTCAAATTAGCCATTTTATGGAAGAAATGTGTGTTTTTATCCCTTTCTTAAAGCCAACTCACTCCGGATTTTTTGTACCATGATATCTCCTCTATTTTGAGAAGTCTATTATACTCCCTTTTGACTTCCTCCCACGCCCCCATATCCGCCTCAAGAAGGATTGCATGCTGGCCCAAAATCTTAAACTTCATCATCCTATCCAAGCACTTTTGTTTTCTTGCTACCATTCTACTGAATTCTTCCTTGTTCCATTTGATAATTTTTATTTTAATTGATGTAGAATATGTCTAGCGAAAACTACAAATTGAAAGAAAAAAAGAAAGCCCAAAATTCGAATTATGGAAACTCTATGTTGCGTGAAATTACCAAAATACCCCTATTCATGTGTCAAAAAATTCTGCGTTTTGACAAGATGATTCTTGGGCCCAAATTTGGATGAGTTTAGGTGTAAGAAACTATATACGCGAGTTTGCTATTTTTTGGGTTTATAGAAAGAAACCAAAAACAAAAGAAAAATGAAGAAAGAAAAATAAAGAAATGAGAAAGAGAAGGATGAGGAAGACTTTTGTAGAAGAAGAAAGTAGAGAGAAAAGATACGTGAGTCAAAAAGAGAAAAATTACTTTACTCGTGGGGATATAACACAGTTACACCCCAAGAGGAAAGAGAATTGTAGGATACCACACACACGTGTCTTCTTTTCCAAATATTCATCTTCAACTCTGATTTCATTCATGCTAATCACTGGCTTTTAAATAGGATTTACAAGATCTTTTTCAAATAAAAGAATCCTAATAAAATAAAATTCTCATTTTATCTATATTTTTTCTAATCACAAAAGATCTCTAAAGATAAGATTCCTACCAAAAGAAGTAACTTAAACTTGCACATCGATAAGACCGCCTACTTGACCAAGTGAGTCCCCAAAATATCTCCAAATATTTTCCACAATCTTGAAAAATACTAGACTGTTGAATTAGCATTGTGAGTCTCCCCAAATATTTCTTAAATATTCTTCAAAATCTTAAATAATATTGAAGATATCTTGCAACTCATATTGTGGGTCCCATGGACTGAGGTGTTAGCCCATAAAAAGACAAAAATATCCCCCCCAACAACTAGTCATTAAGTCCCTAAAAACTGCATAACTTTTCAACCATATTACAAGTATACCCTTAAAAATAAAATCCGATTCTACCCCTTGACAAACATGACTTATGACATTCAACTCCCCAAGACTTGAAACAATTGCAAAATACCCCTTAAAATATAAAATTAACTCTACAAAACTAGACACTCCATAGAAGGCTATCCATGGTCTTCCAACTTCTTGACATTATATGTTCCCGAATCATTAATCCTCCTCAATTTCTCCCCAAACACAAAGCTTACGGAACCCTCCACACGGTCCTCTTCCCACCACTCTTTAAGCTTTTCCTTAAACCCTGAAACGTCCAATCACATCTAAAATCTGAAAGGCCAAGGGCCGTGTCTTTTGGCCCTTACTTTAAACAAAATACGCAGATGATCCGATACAGGGTTAGAAAGGGCTTAATGGGAAAGAGAAGAGACATGATCCATCCATTCTTAATTAAACAAGAATTTGTCCAATCTACTACCTGTTTGTCTGTTTGATCAAGAGAAGGAAGCCTTTTTCAATGGGAGATCTATTAAGCAATGTTCTTCAATGAAATTGTTAACCTCCTCATCTAAGCAGAATATCTAGCAACTCATGTCCTTTCCGATGGATACCGTATCACATTAAAGACCCCACCCAAGCACCAAGGGACCTTCTAGTCGATAATGATTTTACCCAACTCCTCCCACAAACTTTCAGACCACCCTTGGTCAAATGAACCATACAACCTAGAGAAAGCCCAAGAAAAACCATCCTCCTTACTCTTACACAACACTGACATAGAAAAATCATCAATTTTAGATTCAGTTATTTCAATACATCTCGAGTTCCAAGCTACTAAAATTCACCTTGCCCTCTCCTCTGCCAGTTTATGGATAAACTTAGAGGGTCTTCTTTCCGACATATCCTTAGAAACTTTGAAAGAATTTTATTGAAGCTTAATCTCCTACAAAACAAAATGATCAATCTTCCACCTCTAGATTAAGTCTTTCATGCTCCACCTTTGCTTTCCCCTCCCCAACCCCATAACATTCCAAGAAACAATGCTTGTTTGCATTAAAAATGTTTGAGATCCCCCCCCTCAAACAACCATCCTAATTAACTCTAGATTCCAAATTCCCCAATTCCCGGGAATGACTTCTTGTTGATCTTTCTCTACACAGCTCTCTATCTTCTTGGACTCCAGGCTTCTCTGTCTCTTAATTTCCCAAAAAATCTCCTTTACCTTGTGCTCCATACCTTTAAAGGAGACCCCCATGCGTTTACTCACCTGGGCAACTTGCCTTATGACCCAATTTGAGGACATTGGAGGAAGCATTAGAATTGGCTCTACTTCAAACACGACAAGCATATCTTCATCCCTTGTCTCAGATAGACCCTGCTCTCTAACTTTCCTACATTATTACCTCCCCTCCGGTTGCTTCTGACAAGTAAACTCCCCATTTTCTACTCATCTTTATGGAATCGAGTAGATGGACTTATAGGGCCCTATTCAATCTAGCTTCAAATCTATCTTCCTATTAATGGGCTTAAGCCCAAATTTTGAAGGATGCTTCATTAAGGACCTATCCCTACTTCTTCGACCTTCTTAGGCCCATGGCATTTTGGCCCACAACAACCAACTACCAAGAACCGGGTGTCCTAAGTGACCCCTCCAACTTGAGCAACCAGTTCATCTTTGGCTAATCCACAGTCGACCCCCCTTTTAAACCAAGCCTTTCTCAACCATCCTCCATCTCTCCGATCTCTTACCTCCTGCTCTACCCTACGACTTTCAACTCCATACGATTCAAAATTCAAACCCTTTCTCCTTTCCCTTTCCCTATTCCTCACCTCCCACCCTCCCGTACTGTCATGGGCAACATTTTTCAAGCTCCCGTGCAGCACTCTTCCATGTCAATGGTTCAAAAGCTAGCCACAAAAATTACAAAATCCTATAAACAACAAGCCGCATACACGACGCACACCAACGCACACGACAATAAAGGGAAAGACAACAATTGTATTAATTACAGACAACAGTATTACAGTCTTAGTGCTACCAGAGGATCAACTCCGAGCCACAACCGGTGAAAGGGCAAGGCTCAGAGGATACACTGCTTGATGACCCGTCACTCCCTCTCAAGGTGTATGCTAAACCATTTAGGGATTGCTAGAAGGGAATGTCATACCCACCCAAAAAAAAATCATATTAAGAATAACAAAACTACCACTAAACTCTATATATTTACAATGGCACCACTAGGCCACACAAGGCCTAATCCAAGTACATTACACCCAAAAAGACATGGACCATGTGATGTAGCACACAAAGGAATATACCAAAATTTGATACAGCCCTACCCAAAGTGGAATAATGGGTAATCAGGTTCAATTTGGGACTAAGACCAATGAATTTGCAGGGATTAAAAGGTTGTAACAAAGTCACTCGTGGGGTCTCAATTGAGGCAAGGACAAACTGTTTTAACTCAGGAGTGGGGTTGGGACAGCAAGTTTTATAGGATATTATGAAGTCTTATAACAGGTTTCAAGGGGCATAATTTTGGACAGATTACGTTACTGGAACAGCAGGGTATGTGTGTGTTTATGGCTATAGATGGGCTGCTCAGGTTGAGTAGGAGACCAAAACAGAGAGTGATTTAGCATAAAGGCTGTTCAGGTTGGTTCTAGACTGAGATACTACATGCTGCTGTTTTGTGTAAGTTTCAGAATTATGTAACACAAGGATTAAGGCAAAGGATGGCAAGGTGGTTGCTGCATGATGGGATAAACAAGGGTAACATGATTGGGTTTTAATCTGTAGCATTAAAACAACTCCAGAAAGCTCTGTGGGTCTGCCATAAGACTAATAAGGTTGGATTTAAGTTCTAAAATGCATGATATCAAATGTCTCGAAATGTCTTACATGTCTCCCAACATATGTCCATGTCTACTAGAACAGACACAACATATTCCTATATTGACATGAAACATTAAGTGTATTATAAAAATTCATTTTTTGGTCAACATGATGTACAATGTCAATGTGTTGAGCGAATATCCCCCTTTTGCAGTGTATTATTGCCTAATGTCAACATTGTGTTGTTATAATAAAAAAAATTTATGAAAAACAATAACTTCCAAAAAAAAAAAAGTAAAAGGAGGGAGAGGAAAAAGGAGAAGAAAATGAAAAGAATCTATCCGTTCCCTTATGTTTATACGGTTACATTATAATATGTTTGTCAACCATTAGGTATGCAAGTGAACTTTTAAAAAATATTAAAATACAAGTGTACTAAAATAAGATATCATTCCTAATGAATTTATTTGTTTCCTTGTGCATATGTAGTTGGATTAGAATATGTTTCCTAAGTTTTATGATTTTTACAATATTTTTTTTCAATATTTCTAACATTTCCAATATATGTCTTATTTTGGCCTAACCGATATTTCCACCGACACCAATATTTTGAACCTTACTGAAATGCAATAATCACCAAGAATTTGATATTAGGGAGTATAAAGAAAAGCTTGATTAACTAAGATTATGCTAAGACAAATAAGGAACTCATTGATTAAGAAAAAACCAAGTTTTCAGTTTTGTTTGATTCTCTTTGTTTTGATTGTCATTGTATTTTGTTGAGAGTCTATGTTTTGAACTTTATGGGTATATTCACTGCAAACCCTCACGAGACTATAACTCATCCACTAGTACAAGCTAAGGGCTTAAAGGTTTGTTGCATATGCTAAATGCAATCGAGATTCCTTCCGAAAGTAGATTAGTTAGGATTTTTTTTCTCTTTTGTTTTATGTTATTATTTTTCTGTTTTGATCAAGGACTAACAAATGTAGGTTTTAGGGTATTTGATGTGCATGACATATATTAATTAAAATACTCTCATATGTGCACTGTTAGTCATAGTTTTATGTTATTTCATGACTAATCATAATTTATTTATGTTTTATAGGTAATGGAGGCTTAACATGCAAATAGGCTTTATCCACAGCTTGAAAATGGACTCCAACTCAAGAGAACTTAACCCAACCCAAATTAGAAGATCTATAGGAAGTAAAGAATCCTAATCAATCAAGGAAAGCAGTCAACCAGATTTTTATTAATTGGGAAAAAATTCAGATTCGATTCAATCCCAGATTTGGCATCATTCTGCACAGATCTTAGTGTTTTAACCATAATTTTCGACTCAAGTGTCTGATTCAGGTGAAACTGGTGACATTGGAAAGCTAATTCAAAGGGCTACAACTTTGTTTACAATAAGATTTTTCTATTTCTAACATTTATTAGGCTGAAATGGGCTTGTAATCCGAGACTAAAAACATGGGATATGTCCCACCTGAGTTTTCCTTTCCTTTTTAACTAAGGGTTGCCCTAGGAAGAAAGAGAACGTGCTGAAAAGGAGGTTTTGTCTAATAGAAGACGGACAGAAGAAAATGGAGGATAGACTAAAGAAAAAAGACTAAAGAAAAAGATGGGTTTCTGATGGAGGAGCAACTGCAAGAGAGAATTTTCTTTTGATATCTAAGTTCTTTCTTCTCCTCTCCATGTATTTTTCTTTATATTCTTTTATGACTCCATGAGAGGCTAAAATCCTCAAGTATCAACATGTATTCATGAGATTTGATTGTTCAAACATGTTTAAATTGTTAAATTATTGTTGCTTCACATCAATTAATAAATATAGAACCTAGATATGAGTTCAATCATGTTTTTCTCATGATTTTGGATCATCATCAATTAAATGCTTGGTTTTACTTCTGACTTTAAAATTGGATATTGTGGTTTGTTTTTAACAGATACAATAGATGATTTGGTTTTAAATTTTTTAGCGCAGAAGAGCAAGCTTTAGATTTTTTTTTATAAAAAATGGGTTTTCAATGATGATATATTCCATTATAATAGATTGATTTCTAGATTATCATGTAGGAGCTTTGGAAAAAATCAATGATCGTGAATATAGTTTGCTATGAATTAATGAGGTGGATTCTAAAACCTTAGTTCTTTTCCTTTGATAGTTCACTATTTTTCATTACTTCCTGTTTAGATTAATTACCTGCTTAAGTCTTATTTGATTTAAGAAAAATCACCGTCTTGTTGAATTAGATTAGGGTTTGGTTAGTTTAGATTTGATTAGTTTTCTTACTTCTACACAAGTCCCTATGGGTTTGACCTCACACTTGCCAAACTATACTTCGGTACGGTTCGTGCACTTGTGAGTATAATAAAATTTCACAACAAAAAGAACGATAATTTCTCTTTGGGACCAACCATAGTGAGGCCTGCGACAACCTAGGGCCTTGAAGGAACCCCATCAAACAACCACTCTAAACATTAACAACTCGCCAAAAACAAAAATACAAAATAATAATATTACTCAACATACAAAGAACAAAGTTCGAGTTCCCGGGGAAAACAAGTTCCATGCATAAGAGCATAGTGATTTTAAGTTATTGGTTCTGGCAAGTATCGCACTCAATGTAATCACTGTTCTCCAGCAGCTTCCTTTAACCATATGGAAGAGAAATTATATAGAGAAACCTCTATAGGTTGTTGCACTACATAGGAACAAATCTCTCCCAATTAACCAACTATATATCACCTTAGGACAACTTCCTACCCTCCATTCTTTTAAAAATTACACTTTAAAGTGTCAAAATTAAAATTTCATAATCTACCCTTATTTTCCTAAGTGATTAACCCATGTTGCGTCCACAGCCAAGCAACCTCTTGGATTCCCTTCTGTGTTGGGGCTTCCGTAGGGGTTGGTTCTTGTCAAGCCTTGCCATGGCTGCTGCATCACAAGATTTATAAATTTAATAATAATACAAATGTAGATTATAGTTCCAGTTTGCTTAGATCACGATAGGGTATAAGAGGTCATATCGAGGTAGAAGCCTAAGCTAAGTGACGTTAGCAATGCTGGACAGCCACCCATACGAAAACTCGGCAAGGGTTTCTGTGAATCAAATTCTAAGTAGATTTCAGCATGGTTCTAGGGTAGCTCTAGTGTTCAATCCGGGCTTTCAAAGACTGGTTGAAGAGATTTATGGAGGATAATTTCATGAGTAATTTTGGAAAAGCCATAGGTAGAGAACTATTCTAAAAGAAACAAGGTATAAATTCAGAGAAACAAGATATGGGCACGCAAGCTCAGGGGTTTATATGGGGAAGGAGGGGAAAAAAAGGAAGCTTATGACTGAGTTGTACAACATAGAGGTGTTGCTGGAATCTCAACACCAAGCTAGGCCCTGGTAATTGCAATCTCATTAACCACAAGAAACAGAGTCACAACTCTTGTATAGACAGCTCATAGGTATCAAACAATAGAAAGCAACTTTAAATACGGGCCCAGATATGAGTACAGGCCTGGACCACAGCAGTGTAAAATATAAATTCTGGGCCTCTAGCCTGACTATGAACTTGGCCATGTCGTGAGTCCATTTCTTGAGCTTTCAACTATAGAACTTCAAAGAATTGGGTCCCCAACATCACAGTACTTTAAACATTGTTTTTTGTGCACTCACTACCTTATCTCTTAACGAGGAAACTGACTTATAAGCAAAGGTGTTTAAAGGCATTCTTTGTGTATAGGCAGTGATCACTAGAATATTTTTTTCCACCCTTTCAGTGAATTCCTTGTCTACTGACCAGAAAGAAAAGGGAAAAAGAGGGGGGAAAGGGTACCAACCCAAGTCATAAAAATTCCTTCAAAAACGTCCAATTTGCTCAAAAACTAACTCAGTCACACATAGACTTAGCTAAGCTTTTTAATTGGTGAGATTTTGAAATTTCACTTGCAAATTACCCACTGAGTTAATGAAAACTGGTGCTGGTTGCAGGTCAATACTAACCAAACTTAGTAGCTCTCCAATTTCCAAGTTAACTCAGAATAGAAGCGACTTTCTCCACACCATACCTTTAGTATTTCTTCATCCAGTTTACTGACTGATTTCTTAGCATGGTGACGACCGAAATGCTGCTCATCAAAGACTTTCATTGCTTCTTCTCTTGATACACCGTGGACTTGTTGCAGAGATTGCTCCGAGAGGGGTAAGGCTAACTCACCCATCCTCTGACTGTATAGCTTCAAGCACCGGTCAAGAATCCCCTTGTTGAAAACCTCAACAAGAGAGCCTGTGGATGGAATCTCTCCTTTGTTCAAGGCTTCAAGAATCTGAAACACAGAATACATCTCAATGGAGAGGAAATGCAATAATGTACAGAAGACCATACCAAAATTGAGAACTTTTTTTTTTTTTTGACCCTTTCTTTGGTGAGAAGAGGAGATGGATAAGCTGGGGTCAAACCCACACCTCAATGCTCCAACACAGAGCACTGTCTCATGAGCTTGGCCCCACCATAGCTACCATGATGAATGATCTAAGAATCCCCAATATCATAAAAAATTAGCTGCATTTGTAACCAAAGCACACAGATTAAAGAAAGGCACCTGCTCCAAAAAAGATACAAACTCCTTTCCATTTAGAGGTTTACCCTGCACAATTTTTGGACGAATAACAGAAGCTACAAGTTCTTTCAACTGATCCCTCTTCTTAACATAAATAGAGTCAAGCTCACCATCCTTCATGTCACAAAGCTTGGTTCGCTGGAGATGAGGCTGTTAAAAAGCCAAGTCAAAGAGTTATAAGATATTCCAAATCATAGAATATTAACAGAGTACATATGGCATGTGCCAACAACTAACTTGCACCCCATAGCAATACAGTGCGCATACATACATACACATACAACTATGTGTACACAAATGTAATTATTTATGTACAAAAAAAATGACTTGCATGACTAGAAAGAGAAGATTTTGCAAAGCCCTCTTTCCTTGGACATGGCAGAACACTCATCAATTTAGACTTGAAAGACGGACACTCATAGAGACATCCTCCAAAAAAAACAGCAAATGATCATTCTAACCTTCTAATCAATCCATTCCATTGAACAACCAACAGAATGAACAGCAGACCATGAGAAAGCACATTCATTAGATATCTAGGACAATCTGATTCTCCTTATATTTGACTAGGATCATGAAGGTGATGATCATCAATTGGATGGTCAAGATAGCAGAAGGAAGGGCAAAAAGTTAAAACATACTTCTAACGAGGCATAAAATTTAAAACATATTTCGTACTCATGAGTGACATCCACTTGCATGTGTGTGTGTGTGTGGAATACATGAGAAAGCAACAATGCATAACCTACCAGTATGACCTGAAGCATGAGCCTCAAATGTCCAAAACAACCATGTGTTTTGATTGTTTGTAACGAAAAGCATAAACATTTAGGTCGTTTTAATTATTTTCCTTCTTGTTCTTAGTTTCTCCTCTTGGTTTCCCTTCAGTCACCCTCTCACCAACAGTGTCCAACTTTCCTCTGTATCATCTTTCTTTCTGTTGAGGCATTAGGTTTTTCCATCTTTTTTCAGGCCTTCTTGAAATAGTTATCACATCATGATCTTTGCACCATATGGGAGACATGCTTGAAAGGGCAGCAGAAAGAGGCTTGATTGAAGGATTCTGGGTGAGGAATGAAGAAATCCGAGTTTCCCATCTCCCATTTGCAGACGACACCTTGATTTTGTGCGATAAGTCTCAGAAGCAGATTCATTATTTGAGGTGTGTGATGAGGTATTTTGAGGCAATGTCAGGTTTAAGACTTAACATTGCGAAGAGTTTGATGTTTGAGAGGTCCCGAATATCGATATACTTACAGCTAATATGGGGTGTAGGATTGGATCTCTTCCTTCTAATTATCTGGGGCTGCCTTTAGGAGCTCCATATAAAAGGATAGAGATGTGGAATCCGGTGGTGGAAAGAACGTGGAAGTGGCTGGCTGGCTGGAAATCTAGCTATCTATCAAAAGGTGGCAAGGTGACATTGATCAAGGCAGCTTTGGCAAGCATTCTGATTTACTTTATGTTACTATTTACCATCCCAGAGAAGGTGGCCCAAGCAATTGAAAAGCTAGAGATGGAGTTTCCTTGGCAAGGATGGAAAAGTTAGGGGGATAAGCATCTAGTTGCTTGGGAAAGGGAATGCACTCCCAAGAAAATAGGGGGGTTGGGCATTCAGAAGGTGGAAGACATATTTGGGTGACAAGATGGGAAGGATCCTAGAGTAGTAAGGGGTTCTTATGGGAGATGCCCTAGAAGAGGGATAATACGATTATGGGAGTCTTTCAATCGTGGCATGCCTTTTAGAGTGGAAATGGGATGAGGACAGGCTTTTGGAAGGACAAATGGTGTGGCCATGAGTCATACCCTAACAGTTTTGCCATGGCAGTTAATCTAGGGAAAGAGTTACCAAGAGAGAGTTTCTTGGAATCCAAGATTAAGAAGACAAGCTTTTGATTAAGAAATCTTGGATATGGTGTACATGATGGGCAGATTCAAAATTATCCGTATCTATGGCAATGAAAAGGATTACAGAATTTGGGAGTTGGGTTCCATGGAAGGAGGTATGGTATATGCCGGTTCCTTCAAAGGTCCAATTCTTTCTTTGGACAGCGGTGTTGGGGAAGATTTCAATGATTGAAAAGCCGATAATAAATAAAGGCCATTGTCTTCCTAATATATGTCTCCTATGCTATGCTAATGGGGATTTGTTTACGTATATCTTAATTCGTTGTCCTTTTGCTTGGGAGATTTGGTGTGGTTTGTTAAGAGATTTTGGATCAAATTAGGTAACCTAAAGACCTTAATGGCCTCCTAAGTGGATGGAAGACAGCAGCCCTAAATGAAAGGGGTAAGAGGATATGAAGATTAGTCTTTCAAGTGATCTGTCGGTTGCTTCGGAAGGAATGCAATAATAGGATTTTCAACGACTGTGCAAAGCCCTCCTTTCAAGTGTATAAAAGAGCAAAAGAGAAAAAGGTTTTTTGGGATAAATTTAGTAAAAGAGTGAGGGTGTGGGAAATAGCATCCTTGAAGGGATTGGGACGAGTTCATGGGGCCTTAAGGATGTTTGGGGTTGAAGGATTGTGTGCGTGAGGGTTTTTTTTTTATGCCTTTATTTAACTGGGGATGACTTATCGCCATTTTTTTTTTTTTTTTGGGTAAATGACTTATCCCCATTTTGTATTCCTTATATAATACATCTTTTTCTTATCAAAATTACAAAAGAGGGACTTGCGCCCATTAAATGTGGGTAATCATCCCCCCTCCCCTTCCTGTCGCAAAATATAAAAGCGTACTAATTTATGCATGTTCAAGTGAAAGAAAATTAATATATATATATATACTTTTAACATTGTTACTGTGTTGTTAGCAAACATTACTAGGGTATCATGAGATTGAAGATTAAAAGACCCAATCATGTGCATGACTCAACCAGAAGTTAAACTGATGTAGGATATGTATAGAAAAACCAAAAATTGAAAGAAGAATGAAGGCCAAAATTCAAATTATAGAAAATTTTGGGCATGTGAGTAAAATGACCAAAATACCCCTAGCTATGCGTTAGAAAATTATGCACTTAAACACAGTGAACTTGGCTCTAAGATGCACCATTATTCCAAACTTCATCAAATTTGGAATTAATTTGGTTTGTGAAATTATATTCGTAAGTTTCTTGTTTTTAGGTTTATGGGAAGAAACCAGAAAATCAAAAACAAGGAAAGAAGAAAAAATAAGAAAATAAAGGATAAAGAGAGAAGAAGATAAAAGAGTAAGAAAGAAAGAAAAGATTCTTACTCATAGGGGACGAGAGAAGAGAGGGGATACCACACCCCAAGAGGAGAGAAAATCGTGGGATACCACACCCACTTCAACACACATGTATTCTTTTTCAAATATTCATCTTCAACTAATTTACTTCATACATAGAAGTGTCTTTAAATAGGCATTACATTGATAATAAAATAAAATAAAATCTTATAATCTAGATCTTATAACTAAAATAGATTTACCAAATAATAAAAATTCTTAAAAAAAAAAAAAAAGAATCTTGGTTGGCACAATATTTGACTTATTGGCAAAGTTATTAAGCCCCACAAGATCTTAAACAATCTTCCAAAATATTCTCCACAATCTTGGAGAAAACATCTCCAAATATTCTTCACAAACTTGGAGAATATTGGATTGACAAATTGGCATTGTGGGTTCTCCAAATATCTCCCAAATATTCTCCAATATCTTAGAGAATATTAGAAATATCTTGCATCTCATATTATGAGGTGGGGGGGGGGGGCTCCTTGACTGTAGAGGAACAAGAGGAACAT